>WAAE01011218.1:0-20391 GCA_013400495.1 Nicator chloris | reverse complement strand
TTAAAAAAGAAAAATAAATAAAAGGCCAAGTTTTTCATCTTGGAAATTCTCAGCCTCAGTTATGTGAGCGCAAAAAGTAACTTTTATTTGAAGAACTAACACTCACTTCTTTGTTAAGAAAACTTAAGGCACCACCCAGCAGACACGAAGGCTCCTATGTTATCAGCAAACTATTTCCTGGGTATATGTTCACCCTTTCCATGCAGCTTGCTTATTTTTTCAATTCAACTCAACTCAACTCAACCAAAAAAAGAAAAGAAGAAAGAAAAAAGGCAGTGCAAACAAATTCTGTAACACTGCTGAATGATCTGTGTTTTGCTGCAACAACTACTATATTGATGTAATGGAAATTTCATAGGTATCCAGTTTTGCAGAAACAAAATTGGAAAAATGCCAAGGGGAGCCCTACTGCAACCTCAGGAGTTCTTTCCAAGGGCTCTGCACAGTTCTGGTGTCTTCAATCATCTGAGAGCAGTCCCTGAGAGGCAAAGACAACATTCACAGCTGAATAAAATAATCTGGGTGGAAGAATATGAACCCCCATTCCCCTATTAATGGTTAACCTAACCCCTTACCCACAAATGTAACCAGTTACACTGCAAATTCAGCATTGCAAGCTTGAGTTCTGCAAAGGAATAGGCTTGAATGATTATGCTGCCTGTGCATCTGCCTCTCCTCCCAGTTTTAAACCTTTATGCTAGTCTGAACTATGATTTGACAAAGGTGGGAGATGATAGGTCTTGAAAAGATATCAGCTTCTCATAAATTTCTGGAAATCCAAGGGTGCAAGGAGGGCGGGACGAGTCTGGTCATGTCTGCACAGCAAGGGCATCCGCAGCAGCTCTGAGAAGCCCTTTCCTTCATGCCCAGAGGATCCTGCAACATCTGATGCTTTGCACCCCACTGTGAAACACTCAAGGATGCTAAAGAGATAAGGGGAGAAGAGGGTAACGGATACAAAGGATTTAGCTCTAAGGAGTGTGAAAAAAATAGAAAATATACTGTGGGAGAACCCTACAGGGGAAGGACTACAGGGGAAGGGAGGCAGATTTTTGCAGTGGACATAGCTTTGTTCGTGCCACAGTTTACAGTACAAATTGTCTTAGTACTAGATTCCCCTTCTCCTGCAAGAATCATTTTTGTAAGAGCAAAGAATGGTGAGGAAGGAAGATTACACAAAATCCAAAATCAATAGCAGACATCCCATGTGGGAAAGTATTCTTTTTTTATAATCCTGGAGGTCACCTCAAGTTACGAACCACATAGTGCTGTGGCAAAATCTTAAATCCAAAAGAACAGAGATAACTGGACCTGTAATAATGCCACATGTAGCAGGATGACACAGTTTTCACTACCAAGTGTGGCTGTAAAATGCTTGTCAGAAGCTGCAGTGTTCGGGATCTTCTCCCCTGCCCCACGATTGTGGATTGCTGTCTCCACAGCACTGTCTCGCAGCATAACCCAGTATGTGCAAGGAAGTCCCCTCTACCCTCCTGCACATGCATCCCAATGATTCCCAGGAAAGCAAGGCAGAAATCCAGTATCCACTGGCAGCAAGACACTGTAGTCTCTTCTGCAGACTCATATTCATCCTGTTGGAGTGCCAGAGCAAAGCCTCTGCAGAGGGATTGAGCCTCAGGTGTCAGGTAGCTGCACAGACCTTGGTAGGTTCACAGTTACAGAATAGCCTGAAGAGCAATATTAATATAAAAACCAGATGGTGCACAGCTTTTTCAGTTGTGTTGGTTTGCCTTTGAGAAGGGTAGTATTGAGAAAGATGCAGATGACCTCTATCCCCCTGCTACTCTGACTAAATCTTTGCTGATTTCTGACTTCTTTTAAAGTACAATGCACCTTTTCATGAAGCTGCTCTTGGAAACCAGCTATTCCGAACGTTACTATATGTCAAGATACAGTACAATGCATAGGCCATGTTAGTTTCTACAGGACTGGAAGGGAAGATGAAGTAGTCTTATGGGAGAAGAAGCTATTTTTGACTATGGTTTTATCCTATAGATTTCACAGATTTAACTAGCAGCAGCCAGTCATGGTTTTGCTATTTCATCAAGCCAGAGTTTTAAACACACCTTTGCATTTCACCAAGTTTTGTCCTTGATAAAGTCAGCTGTCCATGACTAATGTATGCAGACACTTAACCCAGTCCAAATGAAAAAAAACAAAGTGTTGTTGTGACGGAGTAAATGTAGCTAGCCTTTGCAGTTTTACTCACTTTGTCTCTTTAAGCTCATTGCCCTGGTAAGGTGTCTAGCAGCCAATAAACAGAGACCGACATGTAAGATAGCCCGTAAATGAAAAGTTAGCTTTACTTGAACATCCAGTGAAAGAAGAGCGCAGGCAGCCTGCCATGGTAAACTAGCAGAACAAAACAAAAACAAAGTTTAAAAGTTTATCTTCTGGAAGCCTTTTGCACCCTCAGCAATGCCTTTGTTTTTCAGGGCCTTTTCAGCTGGTCTTGTCCTGCTAGAAAGACCTCTACACAGACAATAAGATACTCTCTCATAAGACCCTGAGACATGATAAGGCCTCAAACCTCAAGTTTTAAAGAAACAATGACAACAAAAGAGTAAACAAGCAAAAGAACAGAAGATTGGGATCAGAATATGAGCTACGAGGCAAAATTACAATGGTTTAGATCTTTAAAATATCCTTGAAAACATTCAGTTACAAGAATGATTTTCATGTTTGTTTTCTAGCACACCCTCACCAAGAGACTTTTTTTTCATTTTCACTTTGGCTGCTCAAGACAAGGATTTTCCCCTCAACTGCTTACTCTTTCACTAAGCCTTCAGTAAAACATAAGCAAACAATTGTCATTTGGTATCTGTAAAAGATAATGCAGGTGGAAAGGGGAATACTGAAATCCAATACCTCCCTGTAAAAACTTACTTTATTAGCAACACTAGGTAACTTCCTTTTCTCTGCTAGAAACCTGACCTTGTAAATACACTTACTAGGATAATGGTAAGGGAATACCTATCCAGCTTGTTTGGGTACGTTACCAGCAGGTCTTCCCTCCCATAAAACAGAAGTTTTCTGGAAAGTAAATACCTGACCCAACTTTGCAATGTCACCTTAAGAAACCTTTCTCTGGATCTCAGTATGAAACAAGTGTGGTTGCAAGACAGTCAGAATGGGTCCTGCTCTGAAATGCTGAGCACAAAGAGGCATTAAGGTCAGTACAGCATATGCACTCTGAATGAAAAAATTTGAAAAAAATCATCTCTACATAGCTTTCTCAGCACATCACATGATAAAGCATTCAGTTTGTCTTTTCAGTTTGGAAATATATTCTCATCAGAACTGCACTTTAGATTCTAGAGTTTTGAGGTGAATGTATTATTAACAAGATTAAGGAGCACTCCTATTGATCACAGCATTTTGAAGAAAAATATGGTGATATATTTTTTTAAGTACCTCTTTGGAAGTTTGTTGATGAAAGAAATGTCTTCAAAAAATCTTTTTTTTTTTTTTTTTTTTAATTTAAAGTCATATGGAAGCCACAGGAACCACCTGCTTTAGCAAGAAAATCAGGACTTGGCCCTGAATTACTCCATTGAACTCCATGCTATCAACCTAAATTCTACATGAAATTCAAATTGGTCACTAAAGCAGTGTTGTTGCAACAGAGGCTCTTTCACATGTCAGAAACATGGACCACAAATATGTCACTACTACACAACTGCTGATCTTTACATACTTTGGAACTTTTCAGAGGGAAAAACTGTCGTAAAAAACTATTTTCCCCCCTTCTTTTGTTCTTAGCCTTACATTGAATTGGAGTCTCACTAATTTAAGTATAGAGTTTTGAGTATACATCTTATATATGATAAATGACCAATAGAAAATTAAAGGTCTTCACTACAACACTGGCAATCCTGAAACAATGTAGGATCATGAATCCTAACATCCACATCCAACCCCCAGATCTGTGTTCTGAAGTATAAAAACAGCTCCAACAATCTTTTAATCTTACACAAGAATCTGTGTGGGTCAGATTTTAAAGAGCTGGAGTCAGTCTATGCAAAGCTTGGAAGTAATAAACACATTTGACAAGAAACTTTGAAATGGGCCTGATGGAGCTTTCCCTGTCTGGTTCCACCTGCATGAGTGTTTTACCTGGTACCTCTATTCTATCTCTTGACTTAGTGCTGCCATTTGTTGCTCAGAGAAGTTGTGGAGTTTATATCTATGGAGACATTAAAAACCTGACTGAACACAGTCTTGGGGGACCAATTGACCCTGTGTGAGCAGGGAGGTTTGACCAGATGATCTCAAGAGGTCCCATCCATCCTCAAAAATTCCACCTCTTACAAGAGAAAAGGAGAAGAACACAAGGTAAAAAGCAATTTCCTGCACCATCACGTCGAGTCCCCCCACTCTGAGGTATGGTAACAAACTTTTGTAGCTACGTATTAACAAGTATTTGTAGCTGCACCTTCTCCGCCAGCTGGGAGACTCAGTGCTATAATGATCAGGAAACTTGACTCAATTTTCTGCCTAAATTTATCATAAGTCAATAATGATTGATTCTCTGGTCCATCTTAATCTTTCGTGATTCTTTATTTTCCACTTTGTTTATCTACCATATGCATTTTTAGGAAAAAATTTGGATTCGGTTATGATTTTTCAGACTGGAAAAAGAGATCTTTTTCTGCTCTTGTTCTAATTTTGAGCCATCTCCCTCAAACACTGTGTAAAAAGCTTGGCAGCAGTTTACACAGGTTCACAACAAGGACAAAACTAGCACATGCTGGATAGCACTACATCATCATAATTTGTTCTAGAAATGCATCTTTCAATGAACACAGACCTCATACCTCGTTTTTGTTACTGCATTACTGCTGGTATCTCATAGACAACCTGCTACGTTGGAAGATTTGAGCCTAAATTTCTTTTCTTTGCATGACCTTCCACTTTGCACCCTGAGATTGTATTTTTAAATTTTTTCCTGGAAAACTAGCCAACAACATCAGTATGGCAGGTTCTAGCACTTCTAATTCACTAGACTCAGGGCTGTCTTTTTCCCCATTTTCCTTTCATCACACCTTAGCTTTTTCCCCTTTACCAAAGTTCATCTTAGCAGTTCCACCAAAAAGAAAAAACAACAAACAAACAAACAAATTGGATTCACATTTATTTCAGGTTAGCCAGTATTTTGAAAAGCTGAAAGACAATGCAATCATGCCCAGAGTATGACTATGCATGTGTTCAAGCATTGCTTTTTAGAAGAAATCAGCTACTGCTTCTTTATGAAAGTATAAGAAATTCCACTGAATTCAAAACGATCCTGCATAAAAAACTAACCAGTGAGACAAGCAAAGAGGCCACTCTTCTGGCTATATTTCTATGGACAGGTTTTTAAGAGATCCCAGAGGCAGAGCAACTGAATAATATATATGCAGTGAGAGGCAGCTAATGCATATTTGTTGATAAAGCAGCATGGCAAGACAAGAACAAGAATTTAAAACTTCTTTCAAAAACAGAAAGTAGTTAAAAACCCCAAGTCAAAGATAAAAAACCTCACTCCAAAACCAAACCTTATTGTTAAAGTCATAGGCAAAACTTAGTAATTCTTGCTTTTCAACAATCTTCTTTATAAGGTATCAGTTCTGAGACACACTATACTCAGGAAATAAATATGTCAAGTATTTGCACTGTTTCCTGAATTTTTTACATACCAAGCCAACTTCTAGTTTTAGACAAAGATTATAATCTCTTTTATGCACTGTGTCTTTTGATACTCATTCATTTGGAACTTGGACAGAACTTTACTCGATATGATATGATATGACATATGATATGTTGTCATGTACTTAGAAATTGTAAATCTAAAATCAAACTACCCCCTGACAAACAATAAAAGCTATCTCACACAAATTTCAATGCCACAGTGCAGATTATGATACAAAATCCATTGCAAGCAATAGACGTTAATACTAAGAAATATAAGCAATTACAAAAATGTATGTATTTTATTAAAAGTACTTGAAAAAATGATATTGTGAATGATGCCATAATACATTGGTCTTCTTGAGCAAATAAAGTTAGCAAATTAAAGCAATTTAGTATTTATTCAGTGGGTTATAAACAGGATGCAATCAGAGGTGTTTACACTCAGGAATAAGGTTACAGTAGTGAAGAAATGCAGCAATTGGTTTCAGTCTGATACAGGTATTTTTTACCTAGTCTGTTTCAGAAGTACCATGTAGTGGCAAATATGTAAGTAAAAACCTGTTATGACATGATTATCTGTAACATTGCTCTCAGAATACACTCAGAGACAACTCTCTGAAGCAACTAGATCCATTGTTTTGTTACTTTTTACACGGAGAGCACAGCTAGTCACTGCATAGTTAATACTCCTTTTCGTCCTAAAATATCATATAAACTGACATATAGGAATAACCAGAAATACCACCTAAGGAAAGGGACAGTGTCAGGAAAGACCTGCTTGGTATTTTTGATGTCCCTTAGTATTGCAGAATTTGCCTTTCTGAACAAACCAGAGTTTCTGTATTCAGAACAGTAGTATGTAGCTTGCTTTCTTTTTTTGAAAACCCTTTTATTATAAGACAGTATAGCTTGGCAGTTTGGAGAAATAGAGGTAGTGGCAAAAGTTTTAATGCAACAGATTATAATGGATAATGTGGAGTAAGTTCATCGACTCTATGGGAGCATACCAGTTCTCACGAGATTTTCTAAGGAAAAACAGCCTTGGCATCCCAGTGTGAAACTGTGAAGATCAAGGACAGCCAACAGCTCACAGGTGGTTTCTGGGGATGTGAGACCTGACTTCAGAGCTCTTTTTCAGATAGTTGCTGACATACTATGTAAGACTCTTAAAATTGGGCCATATTATGGGCACTCATTCTCACTGCAGGTGCCCCATTTAACACTAAAACATCAAGCCAAGAAAGCGCTCCCACAGCTGCAAGAAGGAGCCTAGGAGAGCCCTATGCTGGAAGAGCCATCATGAGGCTGGTGAAAGAGAGCACAGAGCTGGATATGTGCCCCAAGCACAGAGCAGTTGGCTGATCTGCATGTTTGTGCTAGTGAACAAGTACACCCATACCTTCTTTGAAAGATAGAAAACTTTTAAAGATGTTTTCCGCCCTCCCCTCCCTCCATGCAACAACAACATTTTTTATCACATGAAAATTTTCCCAGAATAGAAAATGTATTTGCTGCCCAGCTCTTCATACTGCATTTTCCCCCTCACAGCTTATACAATCATTGTTGAAAACTATTACTTTTAAAAACAGTTCCTACTCCTATGACAAGCCTCAATGCAATCTGTGGTATGTCCTAAGTAAGGACAGCTTTTGTGAACAATGGCCAGAGGAATGGGGCCCGATGGATGTTTTGTATGAGCACCACTTTTTGCAAACAAAAATAACGAAGTATCATTACCAAAAGTGGCTAATTTCTGATAAAGTTAGTAAAATTCACTGTTTACTTCTACTTAACCTTTAAGTATTTTTTACTTTGTAAAGAACAGCCTTGAATTTCTTTCCCGCTAGTTCTGACCACTTTTGCCTCAAAAAATGAATTTAAACAGCAGCTCCTCATTTCTCACTGCTGTTATTACATCAGAAAATGCATACTCTTGACTCTTTTCATACGGCTCAGCAGACCGAAATACTGAAGAAAACCTCTTTGCAAGGAGCATTCTTGTGTTGACAGGAAAATTGACAATATGACTTAATAGGACTCTTCCATCTTTAATTTCCCTGAGTCTACGACTCCTGTGGGGAAAAATAACTTGTCAGCAAACTCATTATAGAAGAAAATATCACAGTAAAAATAGTTACAGAAAATAGCCCACCAATTCCTTGACGTAAGATATGAATGTATTTATTTTGTTACTTATTCCTAACTGAGAAAAATATGTTCCCAGATTCTGTACAGTCAAAAATATCAAGTAGTAGCCGCAATCAAATAAATCTACTAAACAACTCTTAAATACATAGGAAATTAAAGAAGTTCAATCAAAACTTTATTTACCTGCATAGTACATTTTTTAGTCTTCTAGAAAAAATGATACACTTTGTAAAAATATGGAATTCAAAGATAAATGGGTAATGCCAATATTTTGCAATTCTCCTATGCACCACCATTTTTGTGGAAGTGGGGAGATGGACTAAGGTCAGTCTAGTATAATCTTTTCTTCAATTCAGACGAATTTTAAAAGGCAAAATAACCAAACTGTTGGAAATACCTAAAGTGACGTCTCTCTTTCAGACAAACATCTAATCAGAAAACTGCATTTAGCAATGCAAAACTCCCAAGAAAGGGTGTCCAATGCTGGATCCTGTCCATAACAGTGCTCTCACCAATAGTTACCTTTAGTATTTTACTTATTTTCTGACATTAGGACAGTGAAGAGGAGAGCAACAAATCAGGATTATATCTAACACTACCCACAACAACAACAATCCTTGGACATAATTTCTGGTGAAACAAAATTCCTTTAGGTAGAAAGGGGGAGGACATGCTGACCCTCCTTGAAATTTTTCTCACTGGCTATCCACCCACAGACACTATTATCCCATTTTTTTCCCATCCTATTCCCCTGTCTCCACCAAATCTGAATCTCTTTTTGTGTGCAGCAGCAAAAGCTATGGTGTTTTTCTCAGTCCATCTCACTGATGGGTTTCATTATCACAGAATCATAGAACAATAAAACACCTGAGATACCACAAGGATCATCAAGGCCAGCTCCTAGGCCATGCACAGGCTAACCACAAAAACCACACAATGTGTCTGCAATGATTGTCCAAAATCTCAAAACAAGAGAGATTATGTATGATGATCTTTAATCAGGACATATTCTCTAACAGAAAATAAGATTTGATTTTCTATAATGCAGCACTTGATATGTGCAGTCTATCTCATATTGTGAATTCATGAAGTCCTGTTGCATCAGTATTGGTCTGAGAAGCTAATATTCCTCTTGCTTTTTTTTTCTGAGTTTTTTTTTTTTTGGTTGGTTGGAGGTTTTGGGGTATTGGTCATGATGATTTGGTTTTGGTTTTGGGGGGTGTTTTTGCTTTTTGGGTTGTTTTTTGTTTTTGTTTTTTTTTTTGCTTTTTAGCATTGTTAAGTCTCAATCTAAACTCTATCCAACTGAATGCATGAAGAAGGTAATGAAATACAGTACTGTCTGCTAATGCGATTAATTATCCATAATGGTTATTGGAGGGCCACATTTCATGACTACAAAATCCTTCCTGTGCTTATCCCATTGCCTGGGGATTACCACAGCAGTATATCACAGATAAAATAATCACAAGCAACTTGTAAAACTCTGACATTAAATTACAGGAATCTACAGAATGATTTCCATATAGAATCTATATAGAAACTGTAACATATTTCATTGCATACCTCGTAGGTAAGTTCCCCTGTTTTCAGTTGGGTATGATTACAATGAATAGCATGTGAAATTGAAGTTATGTTCACAACAATATATGAGCATTTAAAGTCAGAATCAACAACATAACTCAGAACTGTGAGACGATATAAGATAGGGTCTCAATAACTGCTTCAGTAAAGTTCACATGGATGTTTTTAGCAGTGTAATGTGACCCATATCGTACTCTTTAAGATTTCAGAGTACTCATTATGTGTGGAATATGTTAAACTATCAGTCAAAAATCCCCTTTTTTTTGTACACACGCATTTATTACTGTGAAAGTATATCTCCTTGAAAAGCCATCTTGGATACTATAATATTATTTTTGGCACTTTATTTTTGCTTTGGAGTAAATTAAAGAGCAAGTCTTCCACATTTTTTTCCTGTCGTAATCAGTCCTGTCCATTGCACTTACATGACATCCAAAACTATTGACTGAGGAAGGGTAATGGAGGGGGAAAGAAGAGGACAGTCGATTGTTGGTTTTAAACACATATTCTAAGAATCCAGGATTTTTCTTCTTCACCTTCTTCTTTTTTTTTTAACTTAAAACATCAAAAATATTCTGTGCATCTGGAGGTGCAGATACAGTTTGCCTTCAGAAAGGAGGGCAACTCCAAACTCCAGCACAGACCAGGCCCGTATCTGTGGGGAGTGGCCACCCCATTCAGAGCTGCAAGTGCACCTAAAGGCAACAGGATCACAATTGCAGATCTTGTTCATGTCTTTGAAATGGCGTCATATAAAGAGATACAGGCTTAGTTAGACAATACATGGCTGTATTAAGACAAAAATATCCTCCTTCTCAGGTAACTCAGGGGTTTTCTTCATCTGCAGATTCTCTTTAGGAGTCAGTAGAAAATATTGTTAATTTAAGAAGTTGAGTTCTTTAATATGGGCTAGGTATCTGTGATCTCATGTCCCCACAGGGTAAAAACCAAAAAAAACTACTCCACAAACAAAAACCTCTCCAACAACTCATTCTAACACACATTCCTATATATGTTCCTCTACTAATAGAAAATTTCAAAGCAGAAGCTTGGGATAAAATATATCCCCATATCCATCCACCATCAGTAAACTGATCTATGAATTAGAGATGCCCAAAGTTGAATTCACCTTTTTGTTGAGTCCATTTCATATAAGAATAATTTTTAACATGGGGGTCTCTGACATCATCTAGTTGCTTCCAATGTGGAAAATAAAACAAGTGTCTATTTTGCATCCTGGTAATTTAAAAATTGGACAATCTACAAAAATGTTGTGGCAGGCTGTGCATGCATGTGTTGGGAGTGGCAGGCCAACTCTTTATTTTCTTCTGTATTTTCTTCTTGAAACACTACCTTTTGTCCATAGCCAGTATTGTTTCAGGGGTGATTTTAATATGTTAAAGATGGGCTTGCAACAAATGCTCTCACCACTTTTTAATTATTTCCATTGGATTTCAAAGCAGTCATAATGCAATTTACAAGAAAAGAAGATTTCTATAACAGTTTGAGAAAGCTTTATCTGTTGCACCATGGACATTTGGAAGTTTAGCTGTATAAGTAAAAAATACTTTACTCACAACATGATGTGTCAAAATTAGAACCAGCCAAAACCCCAAACAAGCATATGAAATGACAGAAAGCTCTAAGGTAACAGCCAGGTGAATGTCTGCACTATTTGTGGAAGAGTGGTTAATTAATATCACATCACTGACTCAGGGCAGATGGGTATCAGCTTATCAGAGACCTACTATGCTACCTTTTCAAAATAAGGAAGAAAAGACAAAAAAAGCATGTGACTTAAGACATGAAGCAGATCAATGCATTAAAATGTAGAATATTAAAAATAAATTTTGAAGAATAAAGTCAGCAAGAAAGATAAAAAGGAGCAAAACAGAAGCAGGTTAAAAAAATCATGTGAAGGAAAGGAAGAACATGCTCTATCTCTCGAGGGGAGCCAGATGCCCCTCCTCCCCTGAGCTGGGTGAGGAGGTTGCACAGGGCCTTTGGGGCAGGGCTACCCCCAAGCCAGTGGGAGGGAAGTAGTGGAGAGGACGCCAACCTGCACTACCCTCTGGTTCTAGTTACTGCTCTTATGTATGATGGTCCCTTCAAGAATTTTGGATCCACACGCTAGCTGTTACTTCCCTGCTAGCCGCCAGGCTTTCTTCCCTGAGAAGGTTGAATGCAAACATTTCCAGCCTCTTCAGTTCAGCCTCACCTTCCAGACTACTGGAGGGGCTATAGCTGCTGCACAGCACATTTTTTATCTCATGGTTATGACATGGTTATTTGCAATGTATACGTGCTCTATCCTCTAGATCACAGCATGTGTATTTTGCCTAGTGCACAGGTCAGCGTCTCTTTTGTCATTCAGAAGGTACATTTTGCATAGATTTTCTTTCTAGTGTGAAGAAATCCCAAGTGTTAACAATGCCAATAGCTGCCATGATGACGCTGCTATATTTTGAAACCAAAGGCCTGTATTAAAACTCAAAATCTAGGTGCAAGGAAATTGGTTTAGATAAATAAAATTATTAAGAGGCAAGATCTCTTCTCAGCCAATTGGCCTGAGACTGGGAATAAAGCAGAGTTTTAATTTATACTTTAATTTAAGAAATTAGAGTTTTGATTTATACTGAACTCAAGGAATACTACTCATATACATCACAGATACGATCACTATTCTGACTGTGAAGTGTTGATAGACACCAAATTTTCTGATCATATTTGATAATGGCCTAACTGCTGCCATTGACATCAGGGCTAGGAGGAAGGGGAATCAATGATTTCAATGGGAATAAAGCTGGGACAGTAGCAGACACACCTCAAAACAGTGATGTTAGTATAGATCATGTAAGTATAAGTTAAACATTACACTGAAACAAAGTTATACTTGACAAGGTGTCAGCTAAGGAAGACAGACTAAAACTAAAGCTGGGACACCTAGAAAAGAGACAAAGATGGGGGCAAATTATTTTAGTGAAAAATTAAGTCAAATAAGCATCTGGAGCATAATAAGCATAATAAGCATAATACTTCCATCTGGAAATACTTTTTTCGGGTGAGGTTCATAAAACAAAAGATTGCAGGCTTCCTTTTTATTCAGTGTTCTAATTAACTGAGGACACTTACTTAAAAATCCTTGCTAAAATGTAAAAATTTACAATCTGCAAGTGAAAGATTTTCAATGAAACAATATAGATCTTGAAATTGAATTATTAGATTTAATGGTTGAAATATTTCACTACAGAAGCTTTTGGTTATGTTATATGGATGAAAAATGTATGCTTTGTTCCTAAAATGCATGTTTGTCATCAACAAATTTTAAAATACTTACAGTTATTTACAATATCCCAAAAGCTCCTTTTTATTGATTTCAGGCGTTACACTAAATGTCAAAACTGAAAAGTTAGAATGCTATGCATTAAAGAAATTGAAAGTGATTAAAATTGAGAGGGTTGCATAACATTTAGAAAGAGTACACACGGAAGTATCAAAATCTTCTAGAAACAGTGTCGAACACCTACATTGTTTTCTGTATGTTTTGTATCTAAGTGTTAATAATGGTACTGATAACAACCAAATAAATATTTTGTTCAGTACTTCTTCACAGAATTTAGGCATTAGCGTTTGGCTTGCTATTCTCTCTTCCACTATTATAAGCCAGTTATGTTCCAAGTTATTACAGACAAATACATTATATTTTAACAAAACTCCTCATAATAAGAAAAGAAATGTATTGGAAAAGGATATTGTTCTGCTTTCAAGCCAAGAGGCTAACTTTTATAAATTCTGAACTGTGCCTATGATAGCTTTATTAAACAATAGTATATTTTGTTCTGAGTTATGCTGTATTAAAAGGGTTTCTTAAAATATGTTTTACTTTCTTTGATGATCGTTTTCCTGCAAAGATAATTCAAACCAGCAAGGGCCCACCCTGTCAGAGCAACAAAAGGTCTAGTCCTTGATGAGCACTATTTGTAAGCACTCACTACTAATATTAATTAATTTGATAATTTATCCTCTTTTTTTATTCATCAGTTGTCTCCATGTGGTTTAAATATTCATTCTCTATTCAAAAGGATTCACTCTGGCTGGATATCATTCCTCTATGGAGGACCAGCACAAGGCATATGCATCATTTCAATCCTCTGATTAGGGTTCAAACAATTCTCAAAACACTATGCTGTTTCTCAGCTCATGAATAAATTTCACCGTTTGAATAGATGTAGATTCTTTCTGAACTGCTTGTTGCAAGTCACTCTCTATGCTTCAGTTGTTGGTGTGGTATCTTAAACATCAGCTCCATGGGTTCAGATGTTTATTTTTGCACTTAGTGGTACATGCACAACACTTCCTAAATACCTATCCCTAATGCACTGAATCAGTGATTTGAGCTCAGTTTACCAGAAAAATGCAGACCAGCAGCCTGTACCTGCTTGTGCTCTCCATACGTCCCATGGACTGATCACACATGCTGTGCCTGGGACCTTCAGACACCCTGAATAAATGTCAAAAGTCTTTCCATTTCAACAAGATTTCTGTTAAAAAACAGATACTGAGAGATACCCAGACAGAGGATATGTTTAAATTTAGACTCGTACTGGAAGGGATCATCATCATCTAGGTTAGAACATGGTGCTAGTAACACCAAGGTTGGGGTTCACTCCCCATACTGGCCGTTCACTTCAGAGTTGTACCTGATGATCCTTGTGGATCTCTTCAACTCAGATTAATCTGTGATTCTTTCATCTTACACCAATCATCCTACACATGCACCAAGCACACCAGAGTACTTCTCTGTGACTGGATTTCTTATGCCCAACTTCACAAACAAGCAAGCAAAAATTAAGCAGGAAACCATAAATAAGATTGGCTATTTAAAACCTGAAACAAAGGGAATTAGTTTAAGTCCCAGCTTTGCTCTATTTTGCAAGTATTCTGCCAATAAACTTTTTCCTAGATTTTATGTACAAAGTGATCCTAAAGGGTGAAGTCTATTGCAAATTTTAAGTAAATGTAGAAATAAAGAAATATTTTTCCAGCTCTAGCACTGACCAAGCACCTTCTCATTGTCTTTTTTTTTACAGTTCAGTATCATAATTAAACCAAAGTTGAAGCAAACAGTTTATCCTCTTTAACAAACAAATTTATCAGAAAGTTACCTTGAGAGTGGAAGATAAGATAAAAAGGGAGCTTTCATTAAGAGCTCAGACAGATTCTTCATTCATCCTCCAAAATCATTATGTAGACTGTAAAAGAATGAAAGGTAGCAGTGGGAGGAATGAAAAGATATCATTCTTATACAACAAATATGCTACAGAGATAAGTGATAGAAAATGGTGCTGTATATACTTAAAAGTTCAGCTAAGAAAATCATTTTCTATGTAAAATTGACACAGGTTAGCCTCACTGGCTATTAATATTACTGGAAAGTTTTAAAAGATATGGCTCTGAGAACACCACGTCAGATTAGGAACTGAAATTTAAACAGATGCAACCTATAAAACAGACAAGGCCATTTCTAATTACCTCTGCCCTTTGCCACTGCAAGCTTCTACAAAGTTAAAAAGATCCTATGGATCAACAAGGGAGCTCAGGAAAGTGGTTTTTACTTATATTTGAATTATGTATGGGCAGTACGATGACATACAAGTACTCAGAAAACAAATAGCAGAGTGCTGCATGCTGCATGCCCCCAACACACATCTGGGCTATGTCCCAGGGACATAGACCAGCTACACTGCTTTCTCTGAATAAAGTGTACTCCCTGAGCCAGGAATTATGAGAAACTAGCAAGGGAATGATATATCATGTTCTGGAAACACAGCCAGTATGTCCATGCCTAACTTCTACCTGATTCTGCGTTCTTTGGGCTTCCAAAAATTCTTCCCTGAGAGAACAGGGGTTTTCTGTGCAAAAAGAGAGCACAGTAACAAAACACAGTAAACCCCAGATACATGTTCAAATAGTGGACGCTTGAGAAGTGTCATTTTACCTTTTTTTGCTGAAGCAATTATCTCAGTTTGTTCAGCAGAAATGCAAAGATTCAGTATCTTTTGGTTGTAACTGATTATCCTTACTGTCAACTTAGAAATTCATTCATACTTTGGTTGCTAATTCTGAAAATTAGGGGGTGAGACTGAAGCTTTTCAAAGCAGAGCTCCTAGCACTAACCAGGATTTCACTGTAGGAGTCTATTTTCTCCCTTGGAGCACAAGACTTGTTGATTTATGCCACATAACAGGCGGAAAGACTTGCACATCCTTTAAAATCCCCTTCTTCCCTCGACAACGCAACACAACAAAGAATGGTGTGTGGCATTTCATGAAGCTAAGTAAATTAATTGATGGAATGAAGCAGGCACAACTCCTTTGAAAATAATGTTTACCCTCCCTGTTTATCCTGAAATTTAGGTTGGCTCCCACTGTTAGCTATCAGTTGATAGTTATAGCAATTACAATGACAGCATGAATCATAACGCAAAAAACATGTTACATATTCAATGACAGATGAGCCAATTTCAGGCCAGTTCCTACTGGATCATTTTTTGCAATACACTAAACAAATCAGAATATCTCCTGACTTGAATCACACAGCTTGGTTTTGAAATTTTAACTTCTGAACTGTGTGAAGTAGTGTCCCTGCTGCCTGTAACATGGTGGAACTTGAGTCAGATGGCCGCCTGTCGTTTCAAACAACAAATCCTGTATATTTTCACATGGGCTCCTTGTCAGACTCCTTTCCCAGATGCATCAATGTCAGGTCAGTTCAACAATCAGTGTCTCTAAGGGGAATGAGAAGTTATAGCTTTGCTGTACCATTTCTGTAGCTTTTGGAATAACGTTGTAGTTTCCCCTATGCTCCACAAGCTCCATGGTCTTCATACTTAATGCCAAGAAAATGGAACCACAATCCCAGCCAAATGAGGCAGGTTCTGTCTAAGGCAGCAAGGTTCATAGAAACATCTTCTAATACTTTCTTGTTTAAAAATCCATTGTGTTGCTTCTGACCCCCAGAAAACTCTGTTAGCAGTAGAATAGAACTGTCATTCTCTGGAGATCCTACAGAAAGAAGTTGTTCCCACTTTCTCAGGCTGCTTACAGCAATGTAAGCACTCTTACATAGCATAAGAGAGAGGTAACTTTTTTCCTATGGTATTTTTCTAGGGTATTTGCTTCAATTTTAATTTTTTTCTCCCTTGAATAAATGAGGGGAAAACAGGTATTAAACAAATCTGCTTCACTGCACCCTGACAAGTCCCATATATTGTCCCATACTTTACCTCACTGTGTTAGAATATGCAAATTCTCTAAGTAATGTCAGTGGTGATACAACAAGATGATAGCCCCACACCTTATTCAATGATTCTTAAATTATACACTTGAGGAGGCACCAGTCATCAGAACTTTCACTTTCACTTTCCTTACGTGATTTTGTATGACAGACAAAAGCAGTGAAGAAACTTAACTTTGGCAATTATAGTATTTACAGTCTTCCTTGCATCCAAAGCACTTCAGCCAGTAAGTATCCCATTACGATTTTTAAGACACTGAAAATCCTAACAGTCACTTAAATCTTATTATATAGTAGTACTCTTAACTGTGGCTCCTCCTTTTCCTAGCTCAAGTTATTTTGACTTGTCTCATTCTCAAAACAATTTGAAAAACACTGGGAAAATTAGAAACATAACAGAAATCTTTAGACAGTTCCATCCGCTACACAGAAGCACTGATAATATATTCTTTTAGGAAGGGTTGCACTAGAGCATATATTTCATGTTTTAAAATGTAACAGCCAAAAAAGGGATGAGGGGAGGTAGGCAAATGAATCATGCACAGTAACTGTAAAATTATAGCCCTGTTGTTTTGGATCTGGTTGCTAATGTGCTCAAAAAGATCTGCGGTTCATCATATTTCATAGGGACAATATACAGTATGTGCTTTATGGGGAGCCTATATGAGTCCTAACATTGCTCAAAAGGACAGTTAAATAAATTACTCCACCAGTCAACTCTCTGAAAAATTTGTATTTCTGCCAGCTTGCTTCCAGGCTCTTTGCATTGATGGATTGTGGTGACAGCAATTATGTCATTCTTAAAGTTAAGAAGCTGGCAATCCTTACATCAGCTCTCAGGCTTGCTTTATTGTCCCTCCTACAGTTATCACTTGTTATTCCCAGAATTACCATATTTTCTAAGAGATTATGATAACCAACACAAGCACTATGAAAATATGGTTCAGTTTAAGCTGCTCTAAATGATCACAGTATTCATTCTCTAGCATGCTTCATGCAGGCTGGCAAAGGTTGGAATAGGATGTGTGGCTTTTTCCTTCTTCTGTGTGAATACATATAACACCCTTTAAAACAATCTATCCCATTCTACCCTTAACTGCTTATATTTTGTACCCATCTCAGCCAAAATAAAGGTTGCTCCTTGTAACTAGGGCAATTCAGCTAGAGATTGGTTGTATGAATCTATTGATTTTTTAAGCAGTGAATGGGACAACTAAGCAAATAAGGGCAAATGAGATTATTTTTCTGGGTTTATCAGAACATCCTGTATGAGCGAAGTCAAAACTTGATATTGTTTGAAGCATGGATTTATTTTTCCTACGCTGCCTCTTTGCTGGTGGTCCCATTTTAGTAATGACCTCTGGGTAACTTTGGAAACTATGTTGTCAGGATTTCCTTTATTGTCCTAATGTCCACAAAACATATTTAAGAAGGCTACTGCTCCACAGTACAGCTGCTGAGAATGGAAGAGGAAATAATCTGAAACAATGACATGATGTTTTTGAGAGGCAAACTTTAGTTCTGTAATTAAATCCAGCATGTTCCACCTTAAAAATTATGCAAAACTCTGTCTCTTATTGGCAGAGCTGTTGGCAGAAATCTGTCTCTGCTAGGTGGGTGATACATTCATGGACAACAATTTATGAGTCTGACACTGCTGTATTTTATGGTTGTCACAGAATGAGTCATGTTATTTTCTATTTTTTTTTCCCCAAACAGCATTCCAAATCCACTCAAATGCTGAATTCAACACAGCTCTGGTTTTGCAATCTGAGTGCTTCACAAGGAGTAGGTATCTGATTTGGCTTCTGAGAGAATGCCAGTAGCGTATACAGTCAATTGGGTGACTGTTAGCTGAGGCCGACTTAACCAGCCACAAGCTCCAGTGAAGCGCTCAGAAACACTGGAAGGTTGCTGTGTCTCACTGGCAAGGTGCTTACTGCTCTCTCCTCCCACCTACAGAAAGGGTGAATCAGGTAAGTTAGCTGCATCAGCCCAAGCTACCTTACACATTACGTGATATGAGTAACAGGCTGTAGACAAGAGCAGACCTTGCAGGGTCAGGCCTGAACAGCTCTGCAGCCACGCACTGCTTACAATTGTTACTCCTACAGGCAGGGCTCTGAGCAGGGGGAGGAGCACTCAAACTGTATCTCATGATGTGGAACACACACCAGTGAGTTTATTTCTTGGTACTAATAAAATATTTCCAAAGAAGACTGACTCCTGCACAACATACAGACTTTTCTTGTACCACTTCCAAGAAGGCTCCGTGCTCTTTTCACAACTGGCTTGAAATTACACTCTCTTTTCACCTTGTCAGGATGACACGTAAAGCAGAGCCAGTATTCTCCCCATCCTAAATTGTCTCTGGTGAACATGATGGCTATATACAAACACCAAAAATGAGAATATATTTCAGAAGCAAGCTCTGAGTCTATTTTTCCCTTCATTGAGATGTTTCATACAATCTTCTATCCCAAGTTTAGATACCATTACTTCTCACTGAGGCTCGCCAGACTTAATAGACATTTCACAATAAAAATAAGTATTTTGATTAATCAAATCCTGTGAATCAAGAAATGCTGAATTAGGGAGACTGACAGTAAAATCCAGCAGCTGTGTAATTCAGAGGCTGGGCAAAGTTAGTAAGCATTGTAAGACTATCCAGAAAAAAAGAAAAACATCTTGCATGGTACCAACAGTTTTCGTGAGGAAAAAATGTTTCAAACAATAATGTTGCTGTTTATATAAAATACAGTTTTGGCATTCATATTTAAAGAAACCTAAGTGAAATTATATTTGATTTGGTAAGTTAAATGAAAACAAAACTAGAAAAGCAAACATTTTCATCAACACATTTTGAATATTTTCAAACTCTCAGATGATTCTTTTTTTTCAAAGTCAATTTTTCCAAACAAAGAAAGGCTAGGAATTTAGATTTGAATATGTCTAATATTTGGGAAAAGCCAAGACTAGCTCCAATAAATTTTTGTGGTTTTAAGCTCATTTCTATATTTATTAATAGGATTTATTCTCAGTTATTCTTTGGGAAGCTTTTATGTCTTTCCCCATCTATTCTGCCCATTGAAATACTTGGACTAGCATAGCTGTCAACACAGTTTAACACAGCAAGAAAATGGAACAGAGCAGATACAGTCTAAATAAAAATACTAGTAAATCTAATCAAAGTAATGTAAGAGTTACATATTTCTACTCTATAATGATTAGTCTTCTATAAGTTAGCTAACATAATTTTAATTTTTTTTTC
Organism: Nicator chloris; assembly: GCA_013400495.1. NCBI lineage: Eukaryota > Metazoa > Chordata > Aves > Passeriformes > Pycnonotidae > Nicator > Nicator chloris. Next base: position 398 of record WAAE01011218.1, on the reverse strand, counting down.
TAACAGTTGGTAGATTTTTGGTTAATTCAAAGATTGTTTTGCCTAACTCTATATATTCCACGTTGAAGGACAAATGATTGGATTGTCTTCCATGAGTCTGGAAGTTATTTTTGCACATTCCACTGGATTTCCTGCTAATGGACTATAAGGAGCTATATAGGCAATAGAGGTAATTCAAGAGATGACTGTCTTGGATTCCAAATGGCATGGACTTTGAGAATGCTAGGAATGTAAGTATAAGGAAAGGGATGTTTCTCTTTTCCTGTAAGAAAATGCTGATCTATTTTTGATATCTGTTTTTGATTTCATAGAATCATTGAATGGTTTGGATTGGAAGGCACGTTAATAGTCATCTAGTGTTGTAATCCCCCTACTACAGGCAGGGATGCCACCCCCTA
>WAAE01011216.1:65868-95559 GCA_013400495.1 Nicator chloris | reverse complement strand
TCCCTTAATTGTGAGAGCCAACCTCCGCATTGCCCATCTATGACATTCCTTTTCCTACAATTTTGTCTGGAAGAGCGATAATTTTACATAGAATTTGGGGGCAGGGGTTGTCTTCCCATTGCAGGAAGGTTCCCCCCTTCCTCAGTAGACATTTTGTCTTTTATACCAAGACAGTGAGGGATTTTTCTCTGTCCTTATCTTAACTCATGAAACCTTTGTTATATTTTCTGTTCCCTGTCCAGCTGTGGAGGGGAATGAGAGAACAGCTTTAGTGGGTGTCTGGCATCCAGCCGGAGTTAACCCACTACTGATGCCTTAGCATTTTAGCATTAGTATTTTTCATAAATTTGTAATCCTGCAATTCTTTAGGGTATAACTGCAAACTCCACCTAGAGTGTTAGCTATTGCTTTCCCGTTTTGGTCAGGCACAACAATTCCTCTCTAGGCCTGGGAATCAAGGACACCTCGCTGTTTCAGGTCCCAATAAATGTAAACACAAGTGAGTTTGGGGAGAATCAAACTTGGGGTAAATGACTTCATTATCTGAAGCTGTAATTGGAAGATTAACCCCCAATATGCAAATGGACTAAACTTATAAAAGTATGAAAACCCGTCACTCATTGTCCATTTTTGGGTGTAATCCCTGGGGGGAGCTTTGTCTGCCTGAAATGTACCTGAAGGCCTTTCAATAAATTTAACTTTTTTTTTATTCCCTTAATTTTGTCTGGCTTCCGTTCTCAGGTAGTCCCGAAAAGGCATCACTATACCAATAAAAAGAGAAATGTTGGCAGGGAACATTTCAATACATTCTACAAGCAACTTATGGGAGGAGTGGAACAAAACACATCCTGGAGAGAAAACAAGTCAAATTTGAGTGTGCTGTGTCCTCTGCGTTGTGATTTACACACACCAGCTAGACAGGTATCAGGTCTAACATGTAAATGCAGGAGAGGGTCAGACTGAATTGTGCTGGCATGTATGTGTGTGGGTACTCAGGTTGCTAAAACAGTCGTGGAGGATATTGAGAGCATTTGACTTGAAAGGGACTGCTTGAAAATGTCAGATTACCAAATCTGATGGCCACACCTTTAAGGCCGTTTAGATTATCTTCTTACAGGAAAAGGATTTCCTAATTATTTTTGCTTCAAGTCCAACAGTATTAAATAAGTAACTGCTAATGCAAAAAACCAATATGTAATCTGTCACACATACCTTGGTGAAATAGCCATGAAGTTTAAAAGTCTTAGAATAAACAAGCGTAAAAACATACTGTCGCTTTTCTTCTTCATAGAGATTTTTCAATTTTGTGCTCGGAGAAGCCTTTTACTGTGAGAAGGCAGTTTCTGATCCGCTCTTGGTTATATGTATATTGAGGGAAACATGCACTGGCCACCTGCTCTACAGACCCAGCCTGTCCCAAGCCTGTACTGTGTCCTGGAGCACCCTTCCTGGGGGAGGACTTTGTGTTTGTTCTTGTTGAATTCCACAAAATCGCTATGTGCCCTTTCCTCTGGCTTGTCGGTGTCCCTTTGAATGGCATTCCTGGGGTGTAACAATAGATCCCCCAGTCTGGTGTCGTTGCAGATGTGCTGAGAGTGCTCTCCATCCTCTCTTCCTGGTCACTGGTAAGGATGTGAGCCAGCACACGCTGGGCTCTGGGTAGAGTATGACCCAATAACCACTTCCTTCTGAGCAGGGTCATCCAGCCAGTGTTGTACCACATTGTTGTCCTTATAGTTGAACTATAGTTTCTGGGATGCAGCATATGATTAGTGATGCCATGTAAAAAGTGAAGAAGGAAACAGTTAAAATGTAATGAAAGGAAGGAATACTTTTTTCTGTCTTTTTTTTTTTTTTTTTTCAGAAAGCTGTGAGTTTCTCCATTGCATTTAAACAGTTTTGATTTATTTTTCCTAAACTGAGGAACAGAAATATATTTCCAATGTATTATACAAAAGAATATAATACTCATCATCTGCTAAAGAAAAAACTTGTGATACATGCAACATATGCAATATTTAAAATCACTGTCACTGATGATCTCGTTTGCTGTCATTCAAAGCTTATAAAGCTGCTCTCTGAGTAGGGATCAAATGTGTAAATGATATTAATGTTGTAGGTAGTCTATAACTCTGATTGTCACTGTGATTCCAAAGAGGAGAGCATAGGCATTCACAGCAACCTAAATGGTATTTTCTTTTTCTCTTTGTTATAATCAAATGCTCACCTTTAGATTCAAAAAATCTAATAATGACTAATGGGCAGTGATCTTCTGGATTAGCTGCAGAGCATTCAATATCTCTTTGACTAGCGATTACCATCTTTTTTGGGGGGGATATCAATTTAAAGGTCAAGTGCTTTCATAAAAAAGGGTGATTATCCAGTATTTCATATGTTGAACAAAAGCTTAGCAAGATTCATTGTGTGTCAGTTGCTTTTGTGTATAGCACATATGCAGTGAAATGGATTGCTTAATTATCTAACTACCTGTCTTCAGGGAAGGGATGTGACTGTGAATGGAATCTGTCAAATAGATACTTTGCTTTGCTTGTGATAGTTAATCAATTACTATAATGCTTTCAGGTTATAAGTTGGCTTTTTAAAAATAGGCAAAAAATTGAAATTACTTTCATGCCAACAGCCAGGGATTTGGTTATAAATGGATGATTTTATTGGGAATGGAATGTGGAATGAAGATGAAAAGGAGAAAGGAACAAAACAGGGCTAAACTTATGACTGGTCCCTTTCCTTTCAATTCTCATACTGTTCTTTTACAAGCTATAAAAGTATTGTGACATCATAAAAATGGCTAGGGCTATATTTAGAACAAATCCAAGCAAGTGAACTTGAAGCTGTTTTATACACTTCTCTTTTTTTTTTTTAATAATTACTGTAATTTTTTCCTGGTGGATTTTTATTGGTTAATTTTGTAGGTTAACAGAATTGGTGATACAATAAATATATTAAAAATGCAGAAAAAAACCCACATTTTTTATTTTTTCAACTGTTTTTCCCCTCTTGTAAGATAGTTTTCTAACAGCTGAAGACATTCTCATCTGTAATTAGAGATTACCTCCTTAGTTTGTGAACATTTTTTCTGTTTCTGGATTTTGGTTTTAGATCACATCTTTTTTTTTTTTCTACTGAGGTGCCTGTATTTGTCAAATAATTAATATGTGTTTGATCTACTGTATTTCAAGAAACACTCTTGGGTCTTTGTGGGGTTCTGTTGGCCTCTTTATATGGCATTGTTACCTCTCCCTTAGGAGAACAGCAGCATTTAAAATTGAATAGTAATAACTGATACCCAGAAAATATACTGGGAGTAGTGGATTGTTAATAACCTTTGCTGTTCTTCAAGTAAAATATTTATATATGAGGAAGAAGTCTTTGTGTGAAGTCCAGCTACTGGTTGGACTTCTGTACAAACAGATCCACACTGAAGAGTAAAAGGTTTATACCTGAGTGATGACATGCTTGGAAAATTTTATCAAATGATTTTGATAAGTTTTTCCTTTTTAAGGAAAATGTCTCTAAAAATATAAAATCTAAATTAAAAAAAATCCTATTGCTGCCATAGAAGGTATCTAATAAATACCTTAAACATCTCAAGTAGGCTGGGAGCTGTAAGGCTTTTCTCATTTATGCAGACTCACTAAGGATAAGCTGTTTTGTCTGCAGAGGGGGAGAGAAAGGAAACTGGGCATCTTATAACATGACAGATCCAGATTAATAAAAAAAGAACGAAAAACCCCAATGAGTTTTCATTTGTGTTATTTTATATTAGCCCCACTCCATGCATTAAAGTTTTTTTTAATTATGAGAGGTGAGTACCAAAACAGTTGAGATAATTCACTTGAGGTACGCTGCCAAAACGCTGTGTTTGGTTTTGTGTCCCTGCAGAGTGTTAATGCCTAGTGCCTAGGTGATCATCCACCTTTGAAACAATAAGCATTAGCTATTCTTGAGCCTTGTTGCTTTCCTTTTTTTTTTTTTTTTTGGAGGGTTTTCCTCATGGCTGCACACATGGTAAATCTTTAACTTCAAGTGTCCTTCTGAGGTGACCAACTAAAATATTAGCAAAATAAATGTTTTATGGGAAAATGTTGGCAGAAACCCCAGCAGAAACAGGTGGTATTGAGTTATTTCAATATAATGTAATGATGCAGCCAGGTTTCCATCTGGACAGCATGTGGTTGTGTCTACTTAGAGAGTATCAAAGAGTGTGAATATGCACCAGGGATAATGGTGGTGCACAAAAGTGTAGCTGGATGACTACTTTGCAAAATAATAGTCGAGGTTCCAGGTCCTCTGGGTTCAAGACTTTTACTGTCAGAATCTGAACTTCTTCATAAAATATTAAAGATGAAGCAAACCTCTGACAAGGAATACTGAGCCATGTAATTATAAGGCAGTTCCTGGAAGCCAAGTATTGTTCTTATTATAGCTAGGTGTTTATTATAAAAGAGTTCATTACCCTTGGAAGCTAAGACATATTTCAAGAGAGTCCCTGAAGCAGAGGTACTTTCAGCAAGCTTCACTGTATGAGGAAAAAACCCCAAGTAGATTGATCAGAACCTAATTAGGAAACAGGAGAGGAATCCATGGATACATAATTGCCAAGGATCAGATAAACATCTGGAGTAAATGTCTCCATCATCGTTGACTTTACTGTAGGCACGCTGAATTGCACTGGGTAAGGCATTTTTAAAACCAGATGTGATTTTCCTTTGGACTGGCAGATCCTCTCACAAATCACAGGGCTTTGCTAAGATATGCCACAGACCATCTTCACACCTGCGTGCTCTCTGTACAGAGGCAGGTGAAATCTGGTAACAAACACTGGCAAAGGCTTAACTGGGGACAGGATTTAGTCTGATGCATTTACAGGGAGATTTGGAAGATACCCTTGTAAAATTTTGTTTTGTGAGCAGGGGTGTCAGGAGGACGTTTGTGGGCTAAGAGGAGGAGCAACAAGCTCAAACCCCCTTGGGGCTGTCAGCAGGAGCAGAGTTGACACAGAGCCGTTTCCATTACTTGGAAGTGAGGAGCAGTGTATCAACTCATGGGAAGTGTATTCCACACAGGAGCAGTGTGTCCCATGGGAAGCAGGGGGCTGTTAATGAACACGCAGGTTCATTACTGATTCTTTACTGTCTTTGCATTTTGTGCACATTTAGTCCTTGTTTACCGTATCAATCAGCTTGATAGCATTTGACACCCTGTGTCAATTGATCAGCACAAGTGTAAATCATGGAAGCAGGGCTGAGGAAAATTAAGACTGGGTCTTAGGCTCCATGAATCACATAGCCTTTGTGGGCTTCTCTGATGATTTGCACCAGCTGAGGAACTGGCACAGGCACTTTTTCACTGCTGATATATCACTTCTATAGATGTATGTGTTAAAAACCCCCGTGTCTCTTTTTCCCTTGCTCATGGATGACCTGATTACACTGGAAACTGTTCTTTCTGCCAGGGTGAAGAACGACTGCAAATTTAGGGTGCTGGCCAGCAGCACTTGGCAGCTAAAGATCAACATGCTGCTGCCATTAATCGGTAGTACCACACAGAGGTGCCAAAAGCCATGGAAAATACGAGATGACATCTTGCAACTGATGAATGTGATGATTACAAGATCAGCAAGTATTTAACAGTAATGGGTATTAGACAGATTTTGGAAGGAACAACCCTTTCCTTTCCATTCAGCTGATATTAAAAAACCCAAAACCATGCACCTGACACTGGCTAATGAGGCTTTGTGCCAAACAGAGATCCTTTCTCCCTTTCATGAACAAATCCAGCTCTGGTTCATAATGCCTATACTGAGAGGAAATGTAATTAGAACAGGTACCAAGGGCCAGACATCTAAGACCTCCATCCAGACTGCTTAGAAAAATAAGGATATTCTCCTACATCTGGCATTCTATTTAAAGTGATGTTATCTCACTGAAACCAGTGCTGTAGCTTTCAGTTTCGAGTTGCACATGTGCTCAAGAGCTTTGCTGGACCAGGGAACTGGATGCTTTTTCTGGAGCTCCAATGACTTGAGGGAAGCCATGTGGCAGTGCAACTTCATTTTGTTGCTCAGTCTCACCATGTTTGCGGTGCTTCCTGTGGGGACCATGCCTTGGTGTGTTGTGTGTCATTTCCGTTCACTTAGCCCTTGGAGGTCCGTGGAGGAACAGCACTGTCCAAACTACATTTTACAAGTGCTGGATTGTGGTCTTCTTTCAAGTGAGATCTTTTCAGAAGGCTGAAATGGGTTCCCAGTTTCCTCCAAGTTCAGATCTGTGGCTACTCAGGCCATGAGTTTGTGTGGCGTCTTCCCTTCCTTGCTGAAAATATAGCCATGCCTAGAGACAAGACTAACTTTCTGTGATCTGTAACTTGTTCCTCCACTTGCCACAAGAATAGAGTTGCTGGGGCAGCAGAGAGTTTTTCCAGAGTCAATTAAGTAAATTGCAAATGGTTCTTCAATCTCCATAGAAGTCTCAAAAGAATGACTTGTGACAGCAAACAGGCTGAAGGTAACAGAGATTAAGGATGTCAGTGCACGTCACTGTCCATCTACATCCCGATTGTGATGCTGATTTAATAGGTCTGGTTCAAGGATTCTTGGCTGCGTGGATGGATTTGAATTTTATTTTACCAAGGATGAGAGGAACTAAGATATCCCTGCTCTGAGCATGACAATGAAGTGATGGGGGAAAAAAAATGCGGTGGAACATACAACCAGCTACTGTCTGTACTTGTAAATCCCTGTTCATCTCCTGTCTCCATATGTTCCTGGAACAGCCATTGCCACTCACCTTTGCAGTGCTCTGTACCTAAAACGAGCTAGTGACCACAGGTACATCAAAAGTATATTACTGCATGCTGAGAGTTTAAGAGTTCTGAGAAATACGAGGAAATTTGGTGCATTCACTCCTCCTCAGAGAATTTTTTTCTTTCAGATAATCCTGTCTAGGGACATAACACTTCAGATCTGGAAACAACCAAGAAGTTTAGTGGTACCTCCTCTGAGGAGCCTGTCACCTGACAGTGAGCAAGTGCCTGGTGTTTAAGGAGGAGGAGAAAGGGAGAAATCAACAATTCTCTGGAGGAGCCTTAGCTGTAAAAACAGTGCTAATTTTTGGCTCACTTTCTCTCCCCCTGCACACCTGTATTAACAAGGAGAGTAACTCCTTTGGGCACTGAGTCAGGCTGACCAGTCATTACCCTCCACTTGTGAGGAAAGAGCAGATGGTCTCAGCGCAGTTCTGAATGTGGGGGAGGTTTAGTCACGAAACACGCATCAGGTAGGGGAGATTAAGAACTTTGGGGCGACACAAGAGGGAATGATCTAGTGGTGATGCCATAGTTTCTGCTGGCACATCTCTTGTGCTACGGGATGGGAAGCCTGAATGTGTTAGTGGAAAAGACCATGGTTGCCATTCCTCTTGATTTTGGCTCTTGCAATGGAGTTAGTGTGTGCTAATTTCCTTGACCCTTTTGGTTGATGGGTACGGTGCATCTCCTCAGCATGTCTAAGATTTCCACTTGAAGTCTGCATGTGGCTTTGAATCAAGAAACTGTTGGGCTGGAAGGGACCCTAAACACAATCTTGTTCCAATTTCACTGCTGTGGGCAGGGAACCTTCCGCTAGACCAGGTTGCTCAGCGTACCATCTAGCCTGGCCTCGAACCCTTCCAGGGATGGGGCATCCACAGTTCCTCTGGACAACCCCAGTTCCAGTGCCTCACTACCCTCACAGGACAGAATTTCTACCTTAGGCAAACCTGCCCTCTCTCAGTATAAAGCCATTTCACCACGTCTTGTCAATCCATGCCCTTGTAAAAAGCCCCTCTCCAGCTCTCTTGTAGCCCTTTAAGTAATGGAACGGTTGCTATAAGCTCTCACCAGACTTCTCCATGCTGAAGAGCCCCAACTCTCTCAGTCTGTCTCAATAAGAGAACTGCTCCATGCCTTTGATTGCCTTGGTGGCCTACTCTGGACTTGCCTCAGCAGGCCCACGTCCTTCTTAAGTTGAAACCACAAATCTGGATGCAACAATGCAGGTCGGGTCACACCAGAGCAGAGCAGAGAGAATCCTCTCATTTGCCTGCTGTCTACTCTGCTTTGGATGCAGCCCAGGATGAAGATGGTTCTCTGGGCTGTGGGTGCATGTGTCTGGCTTGTGTTGCTTCTCATTCACCAACACCCTCCATTCCTTCTTCTCTGGGCTGCTCTCAAGACGTTCTGTGCCCAGCCTCTCTTTGTGCTTGGGACTGCTCCGGCCCAGGTGTGGGACCTCATATTTGGCCTTCTTGAGGTTTGCACAGGCTGACTCTCAAGCCTCCCCAGGTCCTTCTGGGTGCCATCCCTTCCCTCCAGCATGTGACAGCACCCCACAGTGTGGTGTCATTGGCAAACTTGCTGAGGGTCTATGTCACTAATGATACCAACCACGGACAAATGCCTTTCATCATCATTGTTTACCTGGACACCAAGTCATTGACCACAACTCTCTGAGTGTGACCATCCAGACAGATCTTTGGTTAAAGATATTTGAGCATAGACCCATTGGCTCGTGGTGACAAAACCCACCTCTCCCCAGAAACGTGTCAGATTCAGGACAGTCTTTTCATTATCCAAAGAGGTAACAACTTCACAGCTGCCTTTGGATTTGAAGGCTCTCAGCAGGTGGTTTATATTTGTCAAAAGAGGAGCAATTTGCAGAATTGAGGTTGTGTCTGTGTCTGCCACCATGGTTCATGGGTCTGCATCTCAAAGGACCTTTGGTTCATTTTGGGTCTATCCAGAGTGGAGAGTCTGTGCAGCTGAACTTGTTCCAAAGCAGTTCATCAATCCGAAATGCTTTCAAGAAAGTTTTATTTTGCTGCTGTGTCTACTAAAGAGTTTAAGGCTGTCCTGGCAGAGGATCAAACCCTGTGTTATATGGTACTGTACTGACTTCATAAGGATTTGCAGGGTGGACTCAATTAAGTCTAAAAAATTAGGAAGGTGTGTCTTTCTCATCTTTACAGTGAATGCATACTGTTTCTCCAGTATTCTGGAGCTGAACATATGCCATGTTTTGAAGCCAGTATATTTGAAGGTCCACAAAGAAATGTACTATGCTACATATAACATATCTCCTGGAAACAATCTAAGGTATTATTTATATCTTCTTCTGCCGTGAGAGATGTTAGTAAGTGCTTCCAGTAAAAGAGCATATAAAGGTGAATCCTGACAGCCAGGGTAAAGAGTTGTAGGATATTATTATTTATCGTTGAGTAACATTGCAAAACTCTCCATCTTCATTTCATTGGAACCCTGGCTGAGTGTCGAAAGACATAATAAAAACAATCAGTATATTCTCATTTTTCTGTGTGAGAGGATGAAGTCATGGCATATGGTCAGCTCACCAGTGCTGTTAATAATAAACCACAGCTAATTAAGTGCTGATTTATTCCTCTACGTAAGTGAAACAAATTGCTTTAACGGCTTTTGCTGAGGACCATCTAGTCAGATGGATTATGTATAGGAAGTTCAAACTAAAAATTATTAGAGATCATATTTCAGTGTGGTGGAGTTTTATGGTAGAAACAATTAGAAACCTAACAGAATGTGTCCTGTATTCTCTTTGATCGAAAATCAGATATTAATCTGGGGAAAAGTCTAATTCTCAACACAGCTGCTCCCCTTGCTCTATTGCACCAGATTTAAGCTGGATAAAAATGGAAACATGTTTAAAAAATTGATCATAGCTTATAATGGCAATAATCACCTTGAAATTGGTTGTTACTACAGTTAATGAACAGAGTATTAGAGCATAAAACGCCCTCGGATTCCCTCAGGCTATTAGCTAACATGCTAGCTGTTAACTGCTGGTTGGATAGTATCCTTAATTGGTGACTGTCTTTCAAAGACATGGAGTCAATCCTGGGAAGCTGTGGGGTGGGGTGCTTCCTTGGAGTAGTGGCAGAGAGAGAGTGGGACCTTGGACTGGTAATCTCCATTGTGAGAATCCCCTTTTCCCTATATCTGTACTCCAGTTCCTTTAGAGCTTGATTATCCATGCAAGTGAAAGCCATGCTGCTGGTTGTGAGCTCCCACTAGAGTTTTCCCAGAGAAGGTTTTTCCCAAAAATGAGGCAGGACAAGCTGTTGCAGGGTGTTGGAGGTCTTACACAGGCAACTCCTGGGGCTCTTTGCAAGTAGAAGCTTGGCTTGGCAGACTGGCCTGGAGAGAAGCCTTTCCTTTTCAGAAATACATCATGGGATTTTGCACTCCTGCTGGTAGCAGTACGGTAGAGTTGCAAAAAAGATAGGAATTGTTCAGTTTATTGCACTGAGCGTTGCATAATCTGTGTTCCTTTTTCTTCCATTGCTTAGTTCCTTAGAAAATCCTGTTTGATGTGGAGATGCCGCTATAGTTTAGATGCTTACTGCTTTCTGAGCTGTGAAATAGTAAGGGGCTAATAAAATTGTATCACTGGAATTGCCTCTGCTAACCTAAAGATTCAATTTTGCCTTCTGGGGTTTTGTGGTGTTCATAAATTTATGGTTTACTAGTCAAAGTTTTGGTATCTTTGGAAAACTTAATGTCACAGAGCATTTATGACTAACTTGGTGTCTTGATCCCAGGAGTCTGAAGTAATAGGAGCAAATTTCACTATTGCACATGCTATATTTAGGTGTGTTTTTTTTTCTCAGCAGTGTTGGGGCCCTTGTTCCCAGAGAAATAGCTCTTTACCAGAGCTAGTTGCAATTTGTGGCAGCAATTTTTTTCCCATGACTTGTGACGTGTCCACAACATTAAAAATGCATATGGAAAAAAGTGAGTGATTTTGGGTAAATTTCTGAGTGTTTGATGGAAAAGGTTAAAACAAAACATTTTTCTTGACTAATATCTGGCTTATAGCACTGGAGAGGTTTGTTGTACAGACCACCACAAGCTTTTTATGGGGCATAAAATCAGTTTATATCATGCTAAAACTTCAAATATAATTATGCTAGCTCAGAAAATGTTTCACAGACATACAATTCCACGTGTCAGCCTATAGTTTCAATATCTTAGCTGCAAGAAGAACAGGCTGCTTCAGCAAGGCATTCCGACTCTGTACTCTGAAGGCCAACTAATCTCCAGGATGCAAATATTCTGTGGCTGGTCATGACCTTTTAAACTTCCTAATCCAAATGAAGAGAGGCAACCTGCAGAATATAATCACTGTAGAGTGGAAGCTTTTCTTAATATTTTTAAAATTGTTTTTTACAATCTTCTGCGATTAGTTTATGTAACTTCATTTTCCATCATTGCCTCAACCATTCTTTTCTCCTCCTTCATGGGCCATGCTCTCCTGCAGCAGCTGGTTACTCACATGGACCTGTGAGGCAGGCTCTGGCAGAGGTGAAAGGGTGGACCCTATGGCCTGCAGGAGCTGTGGGGTGGCCCAGCCTACCAGGGAAGCTGTGGGGCTTGGCCCTATGGCACACAGATGGAAAAAGCTCTGGCAGTGACGGGCTGCTGCACTGCTGGGAGCAGGACAGGAGCTGGGCAGTGGCTGCCCCACCAGGGTGAAGCCCCTGAGCAGGACCATGGGGCAGTGGTGAGGAACCAGTGAACACCAGGGACAGACAGATGGGGCATAAGCATGAGGCATGGCCAAGGTGAGAGGGGCAGGCAGGACATCCATTAGGGGCAAGGGCAAGGTGGTTGGGAGGTCCCAGCTAGACCATGAGGGCACTGAAGGCTCATTAGTACCCTCATGAGCCTGCCAGCACCATGTGGCTTTTCCTTGATCTCACTTGCCTCTTGGTGGAGTTTACTTTGTGTTAAAAGAAACCTGCATTGGTGGAGGGAATGGCTTTTGTGAGTGCATTGAAGGTAGTGTGCAGGAGAAGTTGTTTCTTGCCTAGGCTCTAGGCAATATTTAACTTTCGGTCTTATAATATTGTCAGTAAATAGTAGCATGTGAACAAAGTGAGAATAATACTTCTGTCTGTAGGTGTTTTGCCATGATATGTTGTGTTGGTGGAGAAGTGAGGTGTGGACTTCAATGTCTATAGGAGAAAGCAGGACTGAGACTTTCTACCTCCTCTCCAGATGTTCAGAATAAATGATGAGTTTCAATCTTCTTTATATCTGACTTCATTTTATTAATAGAAGTATCTCTGTCAAGTGAAATGGTGTGGGCTTTTTTGAAGTCTGGGTTTTGTTGGCCCAATAAGATAAAACCTAAACCTATTCTAATTCTGTTCTGGATGAAAGAGAGGGTTTTTTCTTTTTTTCTTGGTTTTAATTCAGCTGCCAAATTGAAAAGAAATTATTCACACAGTGCTACCTGAGAGTTTGTTGAGCAAATAGTCTTATGAAAAATATTTTGTAAAAGATCTGTGATTTGCTTTGTGGACGACAAAATGCTTCATTCAGAATTGAATGAAAACTGTAGAAGGATTGCAGTAATTTCATATGTTTTACCCTACATTCTGTAACATTTCTTCTGTAGTTACATCTGCTTACACTACCTAATGAGCTCCCTGTGCTGATCAAAATTCCCAGGCACAAATGCCATTGAAAGTATAATGATGTTGTTAAAATGTAAACAGCATTTTCTGTTTTTGTGTTACAAACTACCTGAAACTTTTCAGCTAAATGGTTTATTCGGTTTCTACTGAGTTGTACTTAAGTGCTGTGCTTTCCTGTTACAGGAAATCAAATGTATTCTAGTTATCACAAGTAAGATGTGGGGAGAGAGTAAAGCTTGTTTTGGTTTGGTTTTCTGTTTAAAACCATACTTGTTAATACTGAACATAACTATTGTAGTTAAAAACCTAAGAGACCAATGTCCAGCAGCCAAAGTATTGACAAAACAGCTCTTTGATTGAGGACACTTGCCAAAGTTACATCAAAACTGAAGTGAAATTGTGTCTAAGCTAGCTGATCTTTCTAATTATTGTATTTTGGTCCAGAGAAACAAAAACAAGAGCATGAAGTAGCTACAAAAAAAGGCGCATATAGAAAATGCACTTTCAGGGTTGAATTTATTTCCAGTTTTAATTTTGAGTAAGAACTCCTTTTGATAACTGCTGTTATTTCAGTAGGGCTGCAACCAAAGCATACTTTGGTGTAAATGAGGCTAGTGGATCTTGCTTCCAGTTAGCCTGCAAGTAAACTTGATTTCAGTATAATGCCCCGAACCTTAAGGTAAATACCATAGAGAGATTTTTCTGGTAGTGTTGAAAACTCCAGAAATACTTTTGTTTCTTACTCTCTCTATAACAGTTAAGCAATTTACTTGCAATATGGCAGTTGTTACACCTCCTCATCCCCACAAGTGATAATGACCTGGCGTTGTACTGCTTAGCTGTTTCCTCTGCTAACAGACTGCAAGAAGGTATTTTCCTGAAAGGTTGCTGAAACCTGGAGAGAGAAATAATCAAAGCTGGACACCTGTATTTCCTGATTTTTTTTTCAGCACTGTAAAGGTGTTGTCCTTAGTCACTTTATTAAGGAAGCAGCTTTCTGGGAAGAACTGGTAGCATAAGAAATGACATCATGGACCAGAAAGGAAATTTGGAACATGGAGTAGAGGCACCAGGGGCCACAGCTGGAGGTATGAAGATATTAAAGCTGGGATAAGTTTGAGTTTCTCCTCACTTCTCAGAGTAGAAATGAGAGAAAGAGACAAAAAAGTACCCCAATATTAACATCATTTCCAGAAACATAGTTTTCCCCAAGAAGTTTAAAGCTTTCTTGATTCTGTGTGAAATGCATCTTAGCTGGAGTGGAAGAATGGTGGACTGAGGCCAGATTTTTCTGAACTTTGAAGAGATGCTCATAGTGAGGCTTTTAGAGTTTAGTTAGGTAACAAAATAAGGATGAAGCTTCCATAAAAAAGAACAGACTTTTGCACAAACTTCCCCATGCTGTAAACTGACGTTAGCAAAACAGAGGTGACAGGCAGTTGTTATTTATTTCTTTGACCTTCACTGCAATAGTTTTGTATTCTGGCATAGACAAAAGCTTAATTCTCCAATCATCTCTGTTTTGGGAAAACAAGACATTGAATGGAATGGCAGTATTGAGTCTCGTTGCACTTCTGCTGTGCGAGAACCCCGACATGCTTTTCAGGTTGCTCCGTGAGGACTTTTCTTCCCCAATCCCTTTCTTCTTTTTCTTGAGCCCATTTCCAGCTAAGCTTCATTGTGTTTTCACAGGAGTTTCTGGCCAAGTATCACTGCTGCCTACCCAGCCCTCACAGTAGCAGAGTTTAGTTAACTCCTGCTTCTCGTGCTGTCTGTCTGTCACATATTCAGCATGTGAGCTGTGTCTCTGCCTAAGGGACCTACCTGTGCATGTCTGTCCCTACAAGCAACCTGTGGGAATTCAGCACACACTGGTTGGTTTCAGCTGATGGTAGCGAAAGAAAAGCAGCTGCAAGGTGTTTGTGTGTCAAGTACAGACATATCTGACTGCTTTAGAAAAACTGCAGATTCACATTGTATTAAATGCTTGCAGTAACAGGTCTCCTGGAACAGTACATTTCTTCTTGTAATGGAGTTTAGTTCTGCATTTTAATATTAAGTTCTATGTGTATGTAGCTTGTAAAAAGTTGATAACTAAGAGTGTAACAGGTATAAACAGCTTGGCCTGTAACAGACTCTACACAGATATCTAAGGGATAAGTAAGCATTTGTTCAGATACACCTCACACTTGGATGGCTTAATCTTGTGTTTTGGAGTTACCTCCCTGTCTCTGCCTTCCACTCTTCTTTGCAAAACCGTTGTGTTGTTATACTGGCATAAGGGAAATATTGCTCCAAGTCAAGAAGAGACATGGAAAATATCTATTTGTTTTTTAAAAAGTATATTTTTTATTGCTTTTGTTAGCTGTATTATTAAGCAAAATGAAACTCTACACTTAACTAATCTGAAGTTTCTTGCCTAATCTTTGTCTCTCTCTGTTAATGCAAAGCAACATTTCCTGTGCTTAAAAACATGTTTGAATCTTAGGTATGTCCTACACAATGGTTAAACACCTGTGAGGAGAGTTCCTCTCTTAAAGACCTCAACGAGTCAGCATGCTCACCAGATCTGCCTGCTGAGATGTGCTGATTCCCTCTGTGTTGTCACTGCTCCGTGGCTTTGAGCTGCAGGGGGGACTACTCTGAGAAGTCACAAGGACTTGCCTCAGGTTATGTACCTGCACCCTGCCTGGCCCAGAACTGGACATCAGGACCAAGAAATGCTGCTGCAGCTCGTGTGCTTGATGTAATTATGTGTTTTGCTGGCACGTGGGAAGTTTTACTACTTCCTCAGACAGTAATTTCTTCAGTCTCCATGTCTTAAAGCCTTAACTAATGATCCCTAAGATGGACTTCTCCCCAACCTTATTAACTAATTAAACAAATCAAAATAAAGAGTTCTTCAGGTTCCAAAATATTGCTGAGAGGGCCTATAGCATTTCCACATAATCCATTACTATTAGGAAACAGAAGCATGATGCCCCAGACCGTCCTGCCTTCACCATCTCAATATGCTGTGCTGTTACACGTTAGCACGTTTTTATACAGCCCCTCTCCTGAGTGCCCAGGTCTCTGTCCCCCAAAAACATCTTGTGTTGCTGCTTGCTTCTGTTCTTTTCTGTGTCAAATTGTGTGTTGAGGGGTGTGGGACAAACAGCAAGAGCATCAGTGATGTCTGGCTGCTCTGCTGCAGTTTTACTGCAACTTGTTCTCAGGCGTGTGATGCTTGAGTTTTTGAAACGGGATGTTCATTGTTCCGCTTGCCAGCAGGAAGAGCAGAATAATTCTTTGCCTGAATAAGAATACTGTGTGCTTCTCTCTCTGAGTATGCAGTGAGAAACAGCTGAAAAGCAACAGGAGGGGGAAAGTGGGGAAATGGTAACTTGAATAGAATACTGGTATTTTCAGGAGAGCAGAAAAAGTCAGAGGGGAAGAAACATATTCATGGGGAGATTGTCCAATGGGGCATGTTGCATATTGTTTTCCTAGACTCTGCTAAAAACCTGATAACAGTGAGAACATGGTTGAAGTCACTAATGGAATACAGTATTTTGACAGTGATATAGGGAAGGACCAATTCAAGTTTTTCAGATGCATAAAATACAAATGCAGATGCACTAAATACAAAGAAAAGTTAACACACAAATACTGGGGGTTTTACCCTCCCTAGAGCTGAGAAAAGTCATCCAGTAACTTTGTCAGTTGATGCCAGACAACACTTAACAAGAGTCTTGAGTGATTTAGATGAGTTTGGAGCAGGTAAGGCCAAAGTTTGAATGATTGGTGTGGATAGATAGCCATTGAAAGAAGGACCTGACTTGCAAAACATTCAGTTGGGGGATCTGTCACCATTTGCTTTGCTCAAACTGGAATCTTTGGAAAACTAGCTCCATACAGCATTCTTGTGGAATACAACAAATTTTGGTCAATTAAAACACAAAAAATAAGAACTGGGAGCTCTGGCTGTGAACCTTTTCCTAACAGCTTCTGTTTTAACACAGTTTGATTGTGATTTTTTTTTTAAAAAATTCCTTAAAGCTGCAGAGCTGAAATCATAAGCTTTAAACAAAAGATCACTTTTTATTTACATGCACTTTACAAGCACACTGTTATAGGATGTAATGGCTCATTGGATGCTAACTTTTTATTTAGGCTTAGCTTTGATGTAGCCATATGCAAAACACTGGAAATGCAGTTGGGGAAACAGAAAGGGCAAGTGAAAAATAGCCATAAGCCTGAGCTAGGCTCTCAGGGTTATAAAATGCAGTTTTAATGAACAGCAACTATTGTAGGTTGTCTCCGTACTGAGGAGTCTCTAGACAAACTTTGCACAAAATTAGTGTACACCAATGTAACTCTGTGATCATAACTGTTTTTCATGAAAAAGAGACTCTTTTTTTCTGCTTTAACTTCTTTTGAGGAAGGACAGTGGGTTTAAGGTGCATTGTCAGTACTCTTCTCTGTCACCATCTTTCCTTCATGGCAAGTCTACATTAAATACTAACCCAAGATTGGAGTGATCAGTGCCACAAAGTAATCATAACTAAGAAAAGGATGATTATACTGTGTGAGACTCAAAGGTTCTCGTAATTGTGCATTCAGTGTCAGACATTAGCAGATAACTATGAAGGAATATAAGAATTGACCTGCCCATCCCTCAAAAAGTCAATTTGGACTTTATAGAATTCACAACTTTATTTTGACCAGAAACCTCTTAAAAAAAGATTATATATATAGTCAAAGTGTGATACTTACTAATTACTATGCTCAGGGCAGCTCTGCTTACATTCAGATCACAAAGGCTGTTGTACTGCCAGATCCCATTCCAGCACTGGGGTCAGATTTTTAGTGATGTAAATCCTAGTGGTTCCACTGGCTGGAGAAATCCATGTTGATCTGTTTGGGCCAGGAATGTAGCCTGTAGCTTTTATGTTTTAAAGCGTATCCAAGTTTTCTGTAACTCCTTTCTGTAAACTGGTGGATTTTTGTGGTGATATTTTCATATTTACGCAGATCCTTGGGGTAAGCTCCCACCTGATAAACCTTTTTACATGGTTTTGAACTCCATTCTCCTGTAGCCTTTTCCATGGGGCAGTAAAGTCCATACTTACCAATAAGCAATTAAGGGAACAAAACCAGTCTAAATACATTATTCTTTCATATTGTTCTTTGAACTCTGCCTCAGCTTCTTGACCCTTTACTCATAGCAAGATTGTGTGAGCTCAGTGAAACCTATTTGCTACTTTGCAGTCTGTACCCCCATCTGGGCAATGTGGTGGAGAGAGTTTAAGTCTTCCACATTGCCAGAGCATTTCATCATGGGGTCATGGGGTGCCCCCTTTCCCTCAGACACAGACTGTCAAATAGCACTCATTTTCCATCAACAGAGAGCTCAGCAAAATAGGAGGCCATCAAAATTAGCGGTGGAGGAGGCTTACTGAAAACCATCTTTTCTGCTCTTTGCAGATGGAGGGGACTGTGTTATACTGAATTTTTTTTTCTCATCCTTTGTCCAGGCAGTTTCATAAAGACTCAATCAATAAGGCTCAGCTGTTTCCCTTGAGACACTATTCCACAGCCTAATGGCTAACATTTTAGCCATTTTGCTAAATGTTTCCAGATAGCCATCTCTTCCCCTGCCCCGTACACAGTTTCATCCCATCACTTCTAGTTAGTTATACTTCCATGAGCCAACTGATACAAAATCTTTCTTATTCACGTGAAGAATCCATTTTTCTTTGGGAGGTGGAAACCAAGGCTTGACTCATGATGAAGCTTCTCCATTTCCAGTGTTTAGGGAAATTTCTTTCTTGTCCATCTCCTTCTAGAAAGAGTTGAGAAGTGTTAATAGCTGGAGGTGCTTCACACACAACCATACACAAAATTATTTAATTGATTATTTTAAGTATTTAAGTACTAGATCCTACTGTAGGATTTTTAGTGAATGCCCCAAATGCCCAAGATGATGGAGGGAAACCTGCAGGACTGTGTTTATTGTTTTTCTTTGCTTTTTATTTTCCTCTTAAGAATTATTTTTAATTTTTCTGTAAATAAACAACTTTCAATATAGTACTGATGTCTGTCTCATTCAAAGTGAGATTTTATTCTTCTTTCATGAGACTGACATCAGTGTATCTGGAAAGGAATGGAAATGGCCAAGAGACTTTTCAGAGTATGATTCAGAAGGGCTTAGGTCTCTTTAGTAGTGCTGAGTGTGGCCTTTTTTTAGTCTCTGCACTCAGTCCCAGCTGGGACTGGGATGTGCAGGTACCACTATGGTTGTCTCACCTTCTTGAAGCATCTGGCTCCAGCTTGACCTTCCTATAGGGTAGTCTCTAGGATTAGGAAATTTAGCAGACTCCAGGTGGTGGAAACAAGGTTTTGGGTATCTTTGAGGTGCTGTACCAGCTATGCGGTGGCTTTGTGAGAATTCTTGTGGGAAAAAATCAAGGGAATGGAGTAGCTTTATTGATAAGGTTTTAGGTGCAACCCTCTACAAAGCAAGCAGGTGTAATGCTTTGACTAAACAGTGCTAAGCAATTGCTTTCACTTGTTTTGCTCTGAATGAGCTCTGCTTTCTGTAGTGTTACTTGAACATACTAACTCTGACTCTGTGCAAACTGTACTGACAATGGTACTGAGCTCTTCTATTTTCCTCTAATTTTTTCCACTTTCTCCTTTCTGCACTTCTTCCTTATAACACAAGAGTCAGTAGAAATGGTCTCCTGGAGGAAGACTGTTCCAGAAGATATGCTTCCTATATTTAGTCATCCTTGGAGCTTTTATTTTGCTAAAGGACTAAAGTGACAGCCTTTAGAGAATAATTATATGAAACACCATGTGTGAGCAAAGTGTGAAAAGTCTCCTGGACCAACCAAAGCTATAGATATTTTTATTAAATATTAATGCCATGCATTTACGAAGAGTTTGCCAAGCAGATGTTAAGGTGGTCTTCATGGTAATTTAATTGAGCAAGGAACATTTCCTGCCATTTTTATCAATGTCAGGCTTTACATGACATTTTACATTAAAAATATAAATTTTAGAGAAAGAGAGAGAAAAATAATTAATAATCAGTTTCCATTCATGAATATCTTAATATTTCCCTTCAGAGGATTTAAAGTTTCTCCTGAATGTTTTTCTTGGAGACCCATACAAATCTGAGCTAACCTGGACTGTGTGCAAATTCTTCCACAGGGCCTCCATCTGGAGTCAGGCCCACTCCTGCTAATGCAATTCTTATTTTTCTATTTGTAAAAAGATGACGATGACATTGAAAGCAAACCTTAATTTATTCTGAAGATTTTGATATAGAGCTCTGAAAATATCCATGGATAGAGTCCTCCTTTCCTTCTTGGAGCAGCACACGATGATCAAATGTCACAGCAGGACCTTTCTGTACAGAAAATATAGGTTGATTAACCTTACTGACATTATGCCTCTGCACAGTGTAACGTGTTAACAGGATTTGGCATCATAAAGCATTTGATTATATACAACACATCAAGGAAAAATAAATAAGAAAAGAAAATAAGGCAAAAAGGCAACTGAACTGTCTGTGGGTCAGGTGCAACATAATGTGCCTATTCATGAAATATCACTGAAGGCCCCCTCCTCACAAGTATGACATTATTTACATGGAAAAAGTGTTGTCACACTTCTACCTTCTAGATGTTGTTTTAAATTTATGAAACTGTTTTCCCCCCTCCAAGACATAAGTGGACTTGTCTCAGTTCCATTCCCCAGAGACAACATCTGTCCCCTACCTCATGGGCAAGTGACCACTGTGGTTGACATGATTAATTGTAGCTCCAGCTGGAGAAGGAAAAAATAGATGATGATAATGAATCAGAGCATGGAAAAGTTGAGATAAAATGAAAAACCATCCGCTCGGTTTGTGGGTTTGACCTGCCTGCCTATAATGGCACAGGCTCCCCATCATCTCTGGGAACTTCTGTAGGCACTGCTGAAAAAGGTTGTGTCTGTGTTAGAGCCCCAGAACTTCACCTGCTCCACTCAGCACTCTGCTGCTGCTGTGGAGGGGATTATGGCCCATTCTTTTGGTTCGTTGGATGCCTCTGAGGGGGTCCTGCTTGAGGCAAAGGAGGTACATTTACAGTCTGGCTACACTATCAGGATACTGAATATTTGATCCAGCAAAGGATCATGCTCATTGCTGACTTCCAGTTAAATCACTACAAGCCCAGCCTGTAGGATAGAGCAAGGAAACCTCCTTGTTGAGGGAACAGGAGATGGTACGGGGCAGAAAACTTGCCTGTTTTTACCCCCTAAAACCAAGGATTTGATTATAATAAATTCAAAGGTAAAGCACTAAACAGATGTCCTTGCTTTGACTTCTAGAATTGTTGCCGCTGATTTGTGTGGATGTGTGCTTGGTTGCCTAAAAGGAGTGAAAATGGAGAGGATTTTGTATTCTATTATTCTGTACCAACAATTGGCAATGCAGTAAAGGTTGACTTTTTTAATGAGGTCTGTACCTCATTAAAGATTAAAATTAAAGACTGAGATGTGTACAGAAGACTGTATGTTATGTATGCGTGCACAGAAATACAAACTTTACCATATTTTCTGTAGAATAAATTAAAATATCGGAGTAATTTGCTACATGTGCTCAGAGATGCAATACTGGTTTCTTCTCACTTCTCTGCACAGGAGAAAATTTATTTTACATGCTCTGAAAAGTGTTAAGTTTTCAATGAATTGTCATTCTAGATTGGCTTGAGATCAATATGTCTGTTTGACAGGCTGAGGATGGAAAAGCTATTTATCAGTGTTGGAAGCAGGCCTCAGACCTGATCAAACCATTTCTTTATTATTATTTTGAAAGAAGGAGAAGGCTTAATATTTACTTGAAGTCGCTTGTTGACCACTCGTGTAATATTTCACTCACTGACTAGAGTGCTGAGCAGTATGAGCTGCAAACATGAAAATAATAATCAAATGCTCCCTAATACCTGGTGTTCTGCTAAGTGGTAATTGACAGAATTATTTTCCAAACTCTGCAGTGGGCTTTAACTTTCTCCATTGTGCCTGACATTTTTCCAGCTTCTTCCACATTTAGTTGATACCGTTTGGTCACATCCATTGCAGGAAATGTTGTCCAAGAAGTTGTTAACACAATGGGAATATTTTGTATTGCATAGGAGTCTGTGTGCCATAAAGAAACAGAAAGCCCAGGAAGGGGCAGGCAGAGCTGCTGTGTGTTGCAAATATCTAATGACCTTTTTGAAGGCCGAGGATTCATCTTGTACTTTGAATTTCTCGTTTTGGAAGTCATCAGCAGAAGTTTTCCCAGCAGGGTTTCTGCCCAGGATGCTGGTGGTGAGTCATGTGGCTAATGCTGACTCAGCATCCTGGATTCAGTGCTGCTGCTGTAGCTTAAATGGCTTTAAAAACTGCCAGAAAGTGGTTCATCACTGCTTCTTGTAAGCTCCTCATTTTGCATGCACCTAGAACTGGAGGCTCTCCAGGCACTGAAATCCGAGCTCTTTCTTTTATCAGCACAGTTGTGCCAGTAGCAGAGGTAGAACTCCGCACTCTATACTTCACACGGCTTGTCACTTTTAAATTTTTCTTACCTGAGTGAAAATAGCTTTGAGTATGCAACACTTTCTGGATTTTGATACAAAGATAGGAGGACCTGGGGTCCTTGGGTGGGAGACAAAAATGTGGTGGAAAGAAGGTCACACATCAAATGTTTCTCTGCTCTTTCATTTTCTGAACTTGTAATTAGCTCCTGGAGGTTTTTCAGGAAATATAAGCCCTCTGCATGAGAAGGAGTTCTCACTGTATAAAAAAGGAGTTCAGGCCCTGAGTCCAGCCATCACTGCCCTGTATGACTTCCCAGAAGAATGAGAACTAGTATCAGTTTTTGGTGTTGTTTTGAAGCAAACGGTGCACGTTGAGCATACGGTGAACATTTCACTGCTCAGAGTTTATGCTCCACATCTGATGGGCACACAGCTCCCATTAACTTTAATGAGAGTTGCATGCACAAGGGGAGCTTATAGGCCACATCTCGAATTTCTGGGTGTTTACTACTTTGTGTAAAGCTGTGATAAATTAATATGTATCTGTACTGCCTACTTCAGTATGCCAGCTCCAGTGGATTTTTGCCATATTTGATTGTTATCTATACTTTACATCTTGCTTAGGATGATGTCTGGTGGGCAAGACAGGCCAAGATGCTTGGCCAGAGGCTCATGTCTGACTCAGAAATGAAATGGGGTGTTGAAAGACACTTGGAGGGCATGGTGTGCAGCTCAAAACACTGTGGTCTCTAGATACTGGGTTGGGCAGGTCAGTCAGTATCTGCTATTTCTTGCTCGGGTTCATGACTCTAGTGCTTTGTTTCTGAGCAAAGTGTATTTCTAAGATATTTCTTTTCAGCTAATTCATGAAGAGCTAAACCCTAAGCTGAGGTATCTGATGGGGATATTTCTCACTGGAGCACATTTACATTATTGGGGATTTGACAGCATGCATCTTGGTTATAATAGGTAGACTGCAGATGCAGCATCTCAAAATAAGGATGCTAAACAACAAGCATTTGTGCCAGGGAGATCAAGCTGGCAGTGCCTGAACTGGTGGGGTTCAGAGGCCAGACCAGGCGTGGGGAATGCAGAGCCCAGGACCAGCAGTTCAGGATGGTGTCTGATAGCAACAGATAGCTGAGCCAGGTCTGTAGAAACACAGCCAAGCCTTTGCAAACACAAACAAGCTACTTTAGGGTGCAGAATGCACGTAAACCAATGCTAAATATGTATTACATGTTCCACATTTTGTACTGATTTCACAAAGAATATATTTATTTCGGGCTTTGATGTAAGAAGTCATGCCTCATTCATACCAGCTCTGGACATCAGTCCTAAGGCAGGACACAAAAGCCTAAAGAGGATTTTCATGTTTGCAATCAGCTGCCTGCGCTGCAGCCAGTGGCGAGGCTTTTATCTGTAAGGGCTGAATTTCTTTGAGTGTTGGAGGGGTAAAATACTAATTTTAGCAGTTTAGAACCAGGGATTGTCCCACTCTACTCAGCACTGGTGAGGCTGCACTTTGAATCCTGTGGTTGGTTTTGGGCTTTTCACTTCAAAAAGGACATTGAGGTGCTGGGGCAGGTCCAGAGAAAAGCAAAGGACCTGCTGAAGGGTCTGCAAAACAAGTCCTAAGAGGAGCAGCTGAGTGAGCTGGGGTTGTTTAGCCTGGAGAAAAGGAGGGTCAGGAGGGACATCACGGCTCTCTACAACTCCCTGAAAGGAGGCTGTAGTGAGGTGGAGGTTGGTCTCTTCTGCCATGCCTCAAGTGAGAGGATGAGAGGAAATGACCTTCAGTTGTGCCAGGGTCAGGTCAGATTAGATGTTAGAAGAGAAATGTTCACTGAGAGAGTGATTTGGCAGTGGAATAAGTTGCCTGGGCAGCTGGTGGTGTCACTGTCTCTGGAAGTGCTCAAGAGGCATCCATATGTGGTACCTGGGGATACGGTTTAGGGGTGATTATGGTGTTGCTGGGTTGATGGCTGAACTTGACAATCTTGAAGGTCTCATCTAACCTTGATGATTTTGTGATTCTGTGAAAGAGAGGAAAATGTAGAGCCATTGATACCATTAATAAAACACATTCAAAAGGAGCATCAGACAAAGTCTAGAATCTACCCTTTATTTTGATAAGAAAAATAAGAGGGGACATCACTCTTTAAATCAGCCATGCAACTACTTCAGTGCAAGCTGCTTGTCTCTTTTGTTATCCTGCCTATTTATGGGTGGACAAGCCTGTGTGTATCTTTGGACAGAGAAGCTGCTGGCAAGTTTATTGTAGGTTTATGAACTCTTTCTGGTAAAAGATGATGGTGTTTTTGTTGATATTTTTTTCTTTCCCTTCATGAGCAGAAATGTGACTTAAAATCTCCTATGTTGTTTAACTATTGAAGTTTAAACTGGAAAAACAGAACGACAGAAGTTTGTCATACGGATGCATGGCTGGCTAAGAAGGAGGTATTTTCCAGCTATGGGCTAAGACTGTGGTCTTTCACAGTGGAAAAACTGAGATTAGGATAAGGCTGGAGGAACAAAAAATAAAAAAAGAGTAGTCTGGGAAATGACTATTTCCACATATTTGCTACAATGGCCATGAATGTCCTCCCTCTGTTGTTGAGTGATTTTGTAGCAGTCTGATTTAGGAAGAGGGTGTATGTGACCTTTGCACTGATGGGATCATATCCACTTTACACTTGCAGAGGTCGAGGAACTCTAGAGATGAAAATAATTTGCATATTTACTTTTCTTTTGCTAGCCTCCATTCTGGAAAAAAAAAAATAAAAATTCTTGGCCACTGCAGTAGCAAGGAATGAAATGACATGTTTTCTTGTCCTGACGTGACTGCATGCTGTAACCTTCATTCTTCAGTTTAAATACTCCAAAATCATCAGAAACTTGAATCTGAATGAACCACTTAACTCTGCTCTGATGAGAGAATGTGATTGCCCTTAATGTTACGGAAAGAGATGTCTGTCTTTAGTGCCAAATATCCTCATTTGAAGGTTGTGCTCTCCTAACGTGTTGGAATTTTCTGAAGGTCTCGATTTCATCCTCTGGATAAAGATCAGACCTCTCAAAACTTCGGTGCCTCAGCCTCCATTCTGCGCCGCCACATTTCTGGCAATGCTCAATTATTGTTCATCTCAAAAGCTGTTACTCTGGGAAATACGGATCCTGTTAAGACTGAGCAGGGGGAAGAGGGGAGTTGAAAGGCTGACCTGACTTCTGATGAGGTTCATCCTTATGACAGTGTCCTACTGCAAGGAGGGGTGTGAGGCTAAGGTGTCCAGAGGTAGCACAGTCCTGAGCTGGGTGATTAAGCCCTGGTAAGAGACCAGAGAGCTCACTGGATCAGTCAAAACCAACCAAGCAACCAACTCAAAAACCCCAAAACCCAAACCCACCACCTTTGGACCTCAATTGTGCTTCAACTGGGAGAATAAAATGTGCTTTTCACAGGAAACTATTTTTGGCGTCTTTCTTTCTGCCGTGATGCAATTTTCAATGGAGACTTTGATTTTCAATTAATTTTGCATTTTAATATTGGAAGCTAGTCTTCAACCTGATGGTTCAAAGATGCTCTCATATTCGATTTTTGAAAAAAAATGAATTTTTTTTTAAAAAATTGTTCTTGGGACTAACTGAAAATGTTAAAAGTGCAGAATTTTTCAGTCATGTAGCTGGTATTAATCAGCCTCATACAATCAAACCCAGGGTTTGACTGCTTGAAAATGCAAGAGGAACAGGTAGTTTATATCCTTTTTGAATACTGGGTTATACTTCCAGAGCACTTTTGTTTCCAGTGTTGACTTGTCCTCGTGGTGCTGGCAGCTGGAAACACATCATCTAAAATTGCAGGTGAAGTTGCAATGTAACCACCTCATTCTGGTGATCTAAAACTTCAGGAAAAATGCCAAGTATTGAAAGCTTCATTCTTGATAAGAATACTGTTAACTGGCAACCCTACAAATCCAGATTTGCTGCTTTTTTTGTCCCCATCTGTCCTGTCCAGGGAAGTTTCTACCTGATGAAATATCATACTTTGCCCAAAATTGCCTCTTCTGTTAAGAGGAATGAAGTAGCACTGCCTCCACTTGCCTGGAAACCAGTATGTTCCTAGGGAGACTGTCCTCTAAAATCAGGAATGACAAAACCTTGACAGCTGAGTGACCTTTGTAGTCTGCGTGATGCCACATAAATACAAAGACTTTCAGTCTTTAAGTACTGCATTGTTTTTGCAGCCACGTGTCTGACTAAATCAAATATTAAAAACCCAAACTGACTACAGCCTGCTTATCTTCTCAAATAAATGCATCCAGGTCAAGGTAACATCAGGACTTTTGTCCTCTGTCAGGAAGGGATGCAGCAGGAGAGACATGAGTATTCTGGGATGGCATAGCCACTTTCTTGTCTGTCAGGTTGGTTTGGCCAACTTTAGTAGTCTCCAGTGCTTACTCCATACAAGGGTAAAAACACTGTACTGGCACCTAATGTCTTCTAAAGCAATACACTCCCTTTTTTTTCTTTGAAGAAAAACAGGTGTCTCATTTGAGTTGCCAAAGTATAGTTAACCCCCAGGATTAATTTCTGTTCCTCATCCCCTGCTGCCCTAAAAGGTGACTTTGAGTCAGATTCTCAAGTTCTGTGAGCGCATCTCTCTCCAGATACACCACCTTGCTTCTCAAGTGCCCGTGCTTTCCAGATACTGTAAAATATGTTCTCTTGTTGAAAAAGAATCTTTATGTTGTGGTTTTGAGTACCCTGTAATAGGCAAAACAACAACTTTCCTTTTTTCTCTCTAGAACTCTTCAGCTGCATCCTTTTGACATTATTTATTGAAGGCAGATACATTAACAGTTAATACTGGCTTTAATTCTGCTCTCCCTTCACAGTAAATGTTGATTCCAGCTCTTCTGATTTTGATGAAGACTGGCTTTTCTGGCAGCCTGTGGCTGGCACAACAACAAAGCTGATTTTGGGAACCTTAGAGGTTTATTTAGATTCCTTAAATGTTTTGGCTTGATGGTATCATGGGTATTTTGAAACTTTTGAAGCCTGTTCAATTCCTAACAGCACCATGCAGGCAGACGTAGAAACACACAGGGACTAGGAAGCCAGTGCCACCTTTGCTTTGTTCGTCAGGCTTGTGTCTCTTGGGGGGTGGAGGAAGGGGGGGCCAAGAACAAAAAGGAGTAATACTAGCAACTGGTAGATGGGGACCACGTTCTTCACCTCACTGGGGGAGGATGGAGTAGCAAAGACGATGCTTTGTGTGCCTGCCTTAGTGCAGTTTGCGTTGCTGGAAAGAGATGTGCAGCTGTGAAATTTGGACCCCATGTATAAATGCTGATTCCTGTGCTCTGGTGATCAGTTCTGAGCATGAAAGCTAGTTCCTAGGGATCAGCCTGCTTGTCACCTTCAGGAAGTTTGCTGCTTTCCTCTCTCACTGTGCTATGGGCTGTTTGGAGTGGTACCCCAATGAAATGTGCTGCTTTAACATTGATTTCTTGTTTGGTTGGTTTGGGTTTTCCTGGGGTGGCAAAAGAGGGGAGGGAAATGTATGTGGAGGAATGCTGGGAGCATGTGGAGGCAGCAGCCTTGGGCAAAATGTTTGCAGTGTGCTACACGTGCCTATTTGGTACTAGAAAATCACATAGAGCTGCTGCTTGAGCTGAGGAGAGGGAACAACTTTGCATAACATCTTTTTTTTATACCTTATGGTATAAAAGTGACCTTCTATGGAATGACTGAGCAGAAATAGCCCAAAATACTTTTGATCCATTTTAAGAATTTGTATGTAGCTCCTAAAAATCATCCAGTGGTTTCTTGTTAATGCAGTGAGTCATATTTAATGCCTAAGACCAAGTTGCTGCATGTCATTTCTCTTACAGCACTGTGCTTCTCCATTCTTCCTTCTTCTCCCTATTCTTCTACCTTTCTGGACTTCATAGCATTTTCAACAAAAAAACCTCTAAAGAGGCTGATACTCAAAGAATTAATTAACTATTGCAGCCTTAGTTCTGCTTGCCTTTCTTGGTGCATCATAGCATGTAGGAGAAAAAGCTGTGTCCGAGAAATGTGGCAGAATATGGCTTTTTCTTCTCCTGGAAGGATGGTGGCCAGTGTTTCATGCAGCCATTAGACTTGTTCCATTCCTTATGAGAGTGTTTTGCAGTGTGCAAGAAGGATGAAACCTCTGCCCAAATTTATTTTTAATTAATTGAAATTACTCTAATGATTAGATGAAGGCTACTCCCTTAATCTTTAACGATTCTCCAGAATTCCGCCAGAAGAATAAAGCCGATGCCTTAAGTTTTAACTTGTGTGTTTTTTAGACTCTGCGCTGCCTAGGTGTGTAGTTCTGAGTCTCATATTAAGTGCTAGTAACCTCTGTTCACGGAGTAGGTAGACAAAACAAATCCTTTTCCTGCTGAAGATCAAGGACAACTTTCAGGCCCAAAAGCATAAACTACAGTGGACTGAAGAGAGAAACAAGAAGGATGAGACCTCACAACCTGAAGCTGTATCTGGACAATTAAGCCCCAATTTGCAAATGAACCAAAACTTATAAAAGTGTTCCTCCTTGTGACCAGTCATCCATTTTGTGACCATTCTCAGTCCACCTTGGGTGTAGCCCTGGTCAGGCTCTTGTCCTGCCTGAGGTGAACCCTAAAGGCCTTTCAATAAAAATCCACTTTATTCTCTAGCTCTGTCTGTCCAGTCTCTGTTTCAGGTCAGGCTTCCCAAATTATCAGAGCTGATTAACTAATTCTGTACAAACGAGGTTCTCTTCAGTTAAATGCCATAGGAATTTCCCAAATGGGAGCTAACAGACAAAACAAGTAATCCCTGTGCCCTGCACTGTCTATTTGAATTGGTAAGCAGAAGTGAATACTCCTGCCTTAAACACATCATGCTTTTCTGGTGGGCACTGCAGGCTGGATCTAAGAACCACCTATGTATGTAATGCCTGGAAAAACTGGGGAATAAGAACTCCTACTCTGGCCTCATGGTCTCTGCAGAGGTGAAGCTGTCTCTAATGTTCTGGAAGGAGCCTTTTCTGGTTTTTTTTTTCTTTTAGGTGTTGTGAGCATTGGAAATGCTGCTTTTGAGAGTGTGTTGGTAGCAGAGTTGAATGGTTGTAGAAATCTTCCCAACAGAACAATAGATTGTCAATAAGCAACAAATTTTCTCAGAACTGATGTGTATAATAAAGGCAAAGAACTTGATTTAAGGCATGCAGAAAGGCTACTAAAGTCAGAATTGATTTTCTCCTGTGAAAGCAATTAGAAATGGAATACATTATTGTCACAGTTCATAGTAGTTAGGCTTGTCTTCTGTAGCTAAACCAGAACAGTGTGGGGACAGGGCAGGCCTGACAAGAGAAGCAGTGGTTGTTGTATTGAAAACCAAACTAATCCTTGCCTTGGCCCTTCCCCCCAACATCCATGTCTCTTCAGGCTTTGTGTCAATTAGCTTCAGCGACCACTGGATGTAGCTGTCGCTTCACAGAAATATGGCCAAGTAGACACCTTTCTACCTCTTTCAAGATGACATAGGAGAGATTACTTCTTGTGTGTTATTTCTGGCATTCCTTCCTTCCTTCCTTCCTTCCTTCCTTCCTTCCT
>WAAE01011216.1:23225-65747 GCA_013400495.1 Nicator chloris | reverse complement strand
CCTCCCTCCCGTTTTGCTTTTACAGATGTTCTGCTTATCAGCAATGGAGAGGATATGAGAGTTCCAAGAATACTCTAAGAACACAATAGTTACCTGCACTCGCCTCTCAAGTAAAGACAGAGATGATCCAAACTCTCCATCTATAAAATCCTAATATTATAGAAGAACATTAACAAGAAGATTTTATCAGATGCAGGCAGTGGCCAAAAGATCTGGGCTTGGCCCTTTTTGTCTGACAAAACCCACCAAGACAGGTTAGATATTACAGCCTTTATTTAGCTTTATGTAGTCAGAAAGCTCCTTTAGCTCTCCAGGTTTGAACAGGAGTTCTGTATTTCCAAGGTAATATGGAAGAGTACTGAAGCTACAAACAGATTTTTAGAAGGGCAAGTATTCATAGATACAGGGGAATGGCCTTAAGCTGAAGGCGGGCAGGTTTAGATTAGATATTAAGCAGAAATTTACTGAGAGTTTGGTGAAGCACTGGCACAGGTTGCTCATAGAAGTAGTGTGTGGATGCCCCATTCCTGGAAGTGTTCAAGGCTGGGTTAGATGGCACTTGGAGTAAGCAGCTCTATTGGAAGGTGTCCCTACCCATGGCACAGGGAGTGAAACCTGGCGGTCTTTAAGGTCTCTTCCACCCCAAATCATTCTACCATTTTGTTGGTATTCTCTGCAGAGGCAAGAAATCTAGGAGAACTGGAAACGGACTGAATCATAAAGGAGAAAATCACTATGACACCAAGGAGACATACTTAAATAGAAGGTGAAAACTAATGATCTATAAAGGGAGCAATATGAAACTTCACATCTGTATTTAAAAATATTTAAAACCTGGGTATTTCTGAGCTATCTAAAGTTACTATATTGTTCCCTTGACATTTTTGTTTGCAAAACCATGAGTAAAAAGTGGCTGGAAGTGTTCAGATATCTATACTTACATGTATTAGCAGTTTACAAATACTTTAAAGCTTTCCACTTATTTCATAGGAAGAAAAAGTGTTTTAAAAAACCCAAGGCAAAAAACCCAAGCACCATCCAATTCATGTTATTTAGGAAATATGCAGGAACACTGACTCACTGTTACAGTGGACACATCTCAATGTTTAGCTTAATTTGGTCACATGACCTTGGAGGTAGTGCTGATTTATGGATTTGGTCAGAGTTGCTAGAATTTTTGTTTCCACACACTGGTAAATGCTGTCAGGGAGGTTTGAACTCTCCAGTTTTTACAATTTGTTCTTATGCCCTTTGTTATAACTCTGGTTGAATTTGCAGGCAGTGACAAATACTCTTGTCTTTGCAAAGGAAATCTGAGGGCAGCACAATTTTTCTTGCTGTCCTACTGCAGACAGGTTGGGGTCTCAGTTCTGAACTTGGAGAGAAGTGTCACAGCCCAGCATGGTTCACAACCTGCTTGCCTCCTTCCTGCCGCAGGATCAAGGCTCATCTGGACTTCCAGGCCAGAATATGTAGAATAAATTTCTTGCTCCTGTGCTGCTAGGTTTTTCTACCTGTTAAGAATTTACAAGGCTGCACGTGAAGACACTGAAGCTTTACTTCTTAGTCCTACCTTGCTTACTGATATTAGTACAGCAAGGTGCATCAGTGAACCTTAGCAAATGGGGCTAGAAAGGACAATAAGTTATCCAGCCTGGTCTCTTTCCCCAAGGCAGGATCAACTAGACCTAACCCTCCTTGACAGATATGCAGCAAACCTGTTCTTAAAAACCTCCCATAACAGAAATTTGACACCCTTCCTCAGGCTATCTTTGCCAAAGCAAAACTCTTTTTAGCGCTAGAAAGGCTTTCCTAAGGACAAGCCGGGATCTCCCTTCCTGTAACTTAACCCATTGATTTCTTGCCTTATCCTCAGAGGAGATGGAAAAGAATTTTCTTCTTTGTAGCAGGCTGTGGTATATTGCAGGGCAACCATTGCCTCTCCCCATTATTTACTGTGGTCTATGTGTTTCAAGTGTTTTTACTGCCTCCCCATCCTCCTGGTCTTCTCCCTCCTGCCCTAGATCAAATTTTCTGGATCTCTGTTTGCTCTTGATGACCTCCTGTGGGTTCTCCCAGGCTGATAGGTTGTGGAATAACTTTTTTTTGTTTGTTTGTTTGTTTTGCTTTGTGCTGGAATGCTCACAGTTGTCTCTCAGCCAAGGCACATTCGACTTTTAGCAACTAAACCATAATTTTGGTTTAGAAGGCTTTAGGGAGACAATGCATAAACAGTATCTTGCTACCTCTGTGTGCTCACTGAATGAGGAAAATGTTGGAGAGTTGCCTGGCTGGTTTTAGACAAACAGGACTGCTTGGTTGTTTGCTTCCAGGGTAGACAATAGGAGAAGAGGGGAGCTATGTGAGTAGTGTATTGTGCCCACATGTGAACTGAGGCCCTCTGGTGCCAGACATGCAAGAGGAATCTCCGAGCAGCGCAGTGTTTGAGCCAGAGAGCAAGTAGAAAATTCCTGGCATCCTGGCAGCAGAACTCCTCATTCAGATTGCTTGCATTAGCAAGAGCAAACACCAAAAAACATCCAAGAAACGAAACTAAAAGAGCTCCAACACGGTGGCTCTCTAAGCTGCTTCTTTCTCGTCCAGGTTTATTTTCGTATGACTGTCAGTGGGACTATGAGAAGGATCCTGCCTTCCCCCACTGCTTTCCCTCCCCTTTACCATGGTGCATTTTAAATCAAGCTGTCCTCTGTAGCTCTGCAGCAAATCTGCACATTTCTGGTTTTGCTCTTTCAGAGGATAATTTCTCCTGTTTAATGAGATCTGAAAATGAAGTCAGGCATGAGTTGGAGAAAGGTCACAGCATGTGCTCAAAGGTATATTAACTACTGTTGGAGCTGGCAGCCATTGCCTTCCATGAGGACAAAATTAAGCAGCAAACAGTAAATACTTCCACTAGCACTTTATTACAAGCAGGACCATTTACAATGAATAAGAATTTGAGAAGCTTCAAGGATGAAATGGGGATGCTCACAAATAAAAAGAAAAATCTTACTACTTAGGCTTAGAATATGATTCCAGTCAAGGTTAATGGGGAAACAGTTAATGAGGGGTACAGAATCCAAAGGCTGCATTGATGCCATATTGTGTCTTACACATGTAATTAATGCTACTGACTACTGCTAAATGGCTCTACCTGAGCACATTTTCTCTAGCAGGAACTTTAAATCCCCCACACGGTATACAGGAGAACTCTCCTGATGCTTTACGACTCCCACTAATGCTGAACAGGCTAAATCAGAACCAATTTCTTCTACTCATTTCCAGGATGGTGATTTGCATCCATCAGCACCATGATACATCCATCATTCAGGGCCCAGTGGTGTAATGGCAAGTTTGGCATCAGCTTTGCAAGAGGCAGGATCAGTCCTTGAATGCATGTAGAGAGAGAAGAATCACATTTTTCCATTTAAGTGTTGTTTCCACAGCAGGAAATGCTGTGGAAAAGAGAGAGCCCCCTCTTTGTGAGTGTTTTCTCTGTTGTCATCTTCCTCTTGCAATTTTTTCATTCTATTTTTTGGGGAAACTTACTTTTCTACAAGTTCCAGGCAAATATTGCTGCTCAGTGGCCAGCACAGCAAAAAAAAAGAAAAGCAGATGAAGGTGGAGGTGAAACATTAGGCATCCTGTGCACAGGCAAAGCATAAGGATGCAAAAGCCACACAGCCAGCTATAACCAGCTTCCTCCATTCTCATCTGCTCCTGGAATTTGAACTATGCTCAGTGCTTGGAAGAGGAAGAGAAAGATGAGATTATTTAGAAGCAAAGAGAGGCTACATAGAGCTACACTTACTGTCTGGTTCTGTGGTTTAAAAATATTTTGTTTTCTTTCCTTTGCACAGAGGCTTTAAAGTAGGGCATTTGTAAACACTGTTCTTTCTACCCAGTGCTCATTGTATTGACAGGAATTGCTTCAGCTGAACAGTTTCATCAATGTGCTCAAGCCTGTTTGTAGGTGGCATCCAGAGGGCAGATTCCACTCTCATCTAAGACCTAGGCCTATTCCATTTCTTCCTTTAAAGCATCTCCCAGGTGCACTTAGGTATTGTTTTCTTTCTCAATCCCCTCTTCCCCCGCCTTTCCTCTTCTCTTCTGAATAAAATGGTTTGAAAACCCTGGGCCAAATCCTCAATTTCTTTTGGGTGAGGACTAATAGATTCACAGGATTAACCTCCAGGTTCCACCTGTCCTCAGAGGAGGGGCAGTTCCTCCAGTGCCACATAACCACATAGCACCGAGGGCTGTGGAATTGAACCTATTTATCTTTGTGTAAGAGAGCATTTCATCAGCCTTTAATTGGACCCAAAACAGAATGGGCTCAGATTGGGTTGTGCTGC
The DNA here is from genome assembly GCA_013400495.1 of Nicator chloris. Classification (NCBI taxonomy): domain Eukaryota; kingdom Metazoa; phylum Chordata; class Aves; order Passeriformes; family Pycnonotidae; genus Nicator; species Nicator chloris. The sequence continues at coordinate 61,392 of WAAE01011216.1, read as the reverse complement.
TGAGTCTAAACAGCCTTACCAAGTAGAGGAAAATGTCTCATAAACAGGTCACAATATATATCCTTCTTTCATTCCTTGCAATTTGGGATTTATGGCCTTCCTGGAAATCTTGTGCTCTGAGTTGGAGGAACAAAAAAGATGCAAGATTGATGCATGATTGCAACCTGTGTACCTTTGTCTGCTTTTAAGTGGATTTTTTTTTTTTTAATTTGACTTTTGATCATTGTGGTGGGCTGAATTTGACTGGGTGCCTCCCAAGCCCTCCTCGTTCAGCAGGATGAGGAGGGAGAAAATAAGGAGGAAAGAAACCCTTGTGGATCAAAGTAAAGGCAGTTTAGAAAAACAAAAGCAGGGGCCATGTGTGGAAGCAAAGGAAAACAGATTTATTCTCTACTTTCCATCAGCAGGTGATGTTCATTCACTTCCTGGGAAGGAATGGTTTCTCAAAAATGCAAATTTCCTATTAATGGATGCCTCCTCCCCTTCTTTTTCTGAGTGTCACATGGTATGGAGCATCCCTTTGGTCGGTGTGGGTCGGCTGCCCTGGCTATGTCCCCTCTCAAGGTCTTGTCCACTCCCAAACTGCTGATGATGGTGGGGAACATTGGAGACACAGCCTTGATGCTGTGGAGAGCACTGCATCAGTAGCCAAAACACTGACCTGTTGTCAACACCTTTCTAGCTACCACTGAAAACCCCATACTTTGAGGGGTGCTATGGGAAAAATTAACTCCATCCCACCAGACCCAATACCAATCACCCACTTCAATGAGTGCCAATCTGCATCCCTACAAAACTACACCAAGCCAGGACCTTTCTATCTGCCGTCCTAGTAAGTTTGACCCCGGACAAGCTCCCCCCCGGGTTCTTCTCTTTATGGGATCTTATTCAGCCCAATTTCTGCTCTCTGCAAAGCAGCAACACAATTGGAATCTGCTGCAAACAGTGCAGATTTGTCCTCCAAGTGTGAGAGAGAAAACTCCACTTTCTTTCAGTGGTCTGTTCTTGTCCAGCTCTCCAACAGTTTTGAAGGTTGGAGTTCAGTTTATGAATTCCTCCTGTTACATTCAGAAGAGGCTCTTAGAGTGACTGAATGAATCCGAATTATACTGACAGTGAACTTTTTCTCTTCTCTCCCTTTTCTTGTTTCTAAATGTTAAACTTTGAAAATCCTAGATTAAGTTTATATTACCTTAGCTGCGTCGTTGTTTTCTGGGAGCATGCTTGCATTTTTCAGGAAACTGAGTGTCTTTTTGACTTGGAGAAATGGGAGAGAATTAGAAGTTCATTTAATTCCTTTTGTAATGGGGTTTATTTTTGTTTGTTTGTTCTGGGTTTTTGTTAATATATCCTTTACACATCTGCTAGTTGTGTGATACTGGTGGGAAAACAGGCAGAAAAGATGATGATGATAATAATGATGATGATGAATAAATTTAGATATGTTGGAAACATCACATGAAATGAAATTTGATTATGATAATCCTCTTGCCCAGCTTTTGACTCTGTAAATTTTTAAATGGGAGAGACCTGGGTATAACCTGTTGAAGCCTAACCCTAGGAGCCTTCTCTAGTGGTTTTCCTGACAGATTTTAAAGCTTATCTGTTTTCAGTAGTATTTAGAAGCTGTTTCAACTGTATGAACTAAAGTCCTCAGAGGATTTAATCAGTCAATGGAGCATAAGATTTGGCCCCCTCTGTTCTAAATGGTGATAATAACAATCCTATTCTGGCTAAACTCACATGAGGTTAAGGTTAATGCAAAACTACATTCATAAATAAAAAGCAACACCACCCCCACCTCCTTCCTCCTGTCCCCCAACTTGTTTAGCAAGTGCAGGAGAGTGCCTGGTCTGTGAACAGGAATGCTTAGGAACATGTTTGTAGGCTAATGTGAAAACCTTTTTAATCCTGGTGAATTTAACTTGCTTAAACGCCTTTGAAGATCCCCCTCCTTGATGGGGATTGAGGTTCTAGTGCCATGATGCATTTTTATACTGCATTCCGCAGGAGTTAGCACTTGCCATGGAGACCTGCACTTTGTCTTTTAAGCAGATCAAAAGAGAGGTCAGTCAGATGTAATTCCCCAACTCCTCGTATAAACAATTTAACCGCTGCAGCAACATACTTGTTTGGAATTACTCCCTCAGATTCAATTCCCTTTTCCTGCTCCACTTGTAAAAATGGTTAGTGTCCTCTATAAACTGCTGCTCAGCCAGGTCCAAGGCTTGCTGTGGAGTTGTAGAATAAATGTTAATCTAATACAGGTTACTGGGTCAAATGCAATCACAGGCTTGTGGGAAAAGCTTAATACTGTTCTGCTTCTTCTAACACAGTAAACCTGGATATTATATGATAGGTTAAATACCATTGAACCATGGCAAGAATTTTCTTGAAAGTAGGATTTAGTACAAAGGAAACTACACTGGAAGAGTGACCTAGGATTGACTTTGCTCTCTGAGAGCATTCTAAGAAGCCGAGGTATGCTGTGAAAATTATCTCCCCGAAAACATTAGGTACAAAAGAGCCTAGGTCAGCTACAGCAAGGGTGATTCAGCTAATAAAAGGCTGCATGGGTTTTTACACCGCTGCCTTCTGTCCATAGGAAAGAGCATTTTGCTTTTTTTCCCCCGTGCAATGACTGTGAAGCCAGCACGATGTGACTAGCTTCAACATCTGATATCTGAGATTGTGTCAATACACACTAAGAAATATGTAACTTTAACACTCACATGTGAGTGCTGACAGTTGCTTATTTCCCACAGGCTGCCCTGTGTTATCCCCTGCTGTCATGTACCTCTCTGTCCTGCAGTGATGTCGTTTGGCACAATATTTCACCTTCTTTAGTGCAGGTTTTGTTTGTATTCAGTACAGTTGAGGTCAGAGACTCAGTGAAGGCATTAAGGGAAGGCTTGAGGACCCAATCCTGCACAGAGATTTGGCTCAGTGTGTGCTAGTTTCTATCAGCCTGGGCCAGTCTCTTTCCACAGTGTATGCTGTCTGCCTCTCCTTGTTTACGTAGTTATTTATAGTCTTGGTATTTAATTACAGAATGAGAGTGAATGGGCACAGAGATGAGGGCTGTTGTGGACTTCATTTTATATTTGTTTTATATTTGCTACTTTAACCAACCAAACTATAAGTCCTGTCAGTGAGAGAACTCTGGATGATACACAGGGAGAGAGGACACTTCAAAGTGCTGGGGCTCAGAGACCAGCTGAGCTCAGACATCCCTTCTTTCAGTCTGAGCAGGAAACAGAGATGAGGCATTGACACTGGGTTGAAAGATGGCATATGAACATACAGCTTTGCTAGTCAATAAAAAAATCAACAAAACCCCATTGCATCACAGCACTGAAGTGTCAAAATGCTGCCCCAGCAATGCTAGAGCAGTGTCAAACTTAATTTTACGTGTGGGTTGGGAAAGGCAGGGTCAAAACAGCCTGTGGCACAAGGAAGAACATAGCCAAGTTTTTTGAGATTAGTTGGTTGGTTTAGTTTGGTTTTAGTTTTGTTTAGTTTGTGTTGATGCCACCACATTTGCAAAGTTTTATACTGAAGACAATTTCCTGCACAAGATTTTGTATTGAGTGCCGTGTACAGCCAGCACTGCATACCTTAGCACGTCTCAAACATTGTTTTTCACATTTTAATTCAGAAATGCCACTTAGGTCTCTTCAGGGTTTGCACACAACGTGCATTCAAGATGTGAAAGGAGTCTCTAGAAATGAGTGGATTGTGGAGTCAAGAACTTGCCTCTACTTTGGAAAAAAATCCTGGTCACCTACAGTCATGCACAGGGATTTCCTCATCGGGGCATTCTGGCCCTGTTGGGCAGCCAGTTGGATGTTTCCAGATAATGCCCCACACCCCCTTGAGTTCCCAAAGCCAGTACAGCTTGGACTGCTGAAATGCCATGGCTGCATGGCAGTCAACTTTTACTGCCATCGTCCGAGCAAGAACTGAAGGATGGTCCCCATGTGTTAGAGACTGACAGGACTGAGCTCGTGGAGACCAGGAAAAGAAGAGGCACTGCTTGCGTGGCTGTTCTGCAGAGAAATGGGGAGGGGGAAGGACCTTGAGGCTGAGATTCATGAGACCTTTGGAGCATTTCAAGCAGAGGGTTTGCTCTTTCATCAAGCGGTGTCAGAGCTTTTACACAAACGTGCTTTTAATTTTTTTTTTTAACACTCAGTGGAGCAACTGTGGATGTTATCTTATCTGGAAAACCATAACAGTCTGATGAATCCTGTGCTGAACAAGAGAAAATGTTTTGTCTGTGCTATTTTCTTTGTGTTAGCCATGAAGCCCTGTTAACCTCTGGTCCCTGAGCTCTCTCCTTCATTTCATCTTCCATATCACCTCTTGCCAACATTTTGTTACATCAATCTGCTTCTGAATAGCCAGGTCCTCTGCTTTCTCTTTCCTCCTCCAGCGTTAGTTGTGGGGTAAAAAAAAGCTCCTTTTTTCTTTTCATCCCTGTTCCATTCTTCACTGAAGTGTATACTTTTCCATCCTGTGTGATCTTCATCTGACCATGTATCTGTCTTCTGCATATTCTTCATGCCCCTTGCACAGGTTTCAACACCTTTCTCGTTTCTCTGAGTCTCACTTGCCCTGACAAATCTGTTGTATCTACCAGATGTCTCTCCTGTGTGCTCCCAAGGGCTGCCCAAGACACACCTACCTCTAGGCAACTGGAAAGCTGAGAGGAGGAGGACGTCTGAGGTCACTGGTCAGTCACTCCTTCCTCCCCACTCTCCTCCTCAGGGCCAACTTTATAACCTGATTTTATTCATTGGCCAGTCAAAGGAGAAATATCAGCTGATTTAGAGGGTTCAGAGAGGAAGCCTTGATCCTGCTGAAGGCTAAACTCTTACTGAATTTCACCTCTACTTTCTCTCTTCTTTGTACTGTGTGGTGCTGCTGTGCACTTTCAAATAAATGTGTTTATGACTTGTTTGTCTTAGGAAGAAAAGAGGTAGGAATGTCTCAAGAGTTGCCAGATACTCTGTAAGGCTTTTTTTTTTGTTGTGCTTTTCAAAATCCTATTTACTTCCCCAAGCCTTCTTGGCCCCAGCTGCTCAGTAACCCAGACCTTGGTACACTTCAAGTTATTGCAGTTTAAACTGGAAATGCTGACCGGTGTGTAAGTGAAAAGTAAGCATCTGGTTGCTAGTCCACCTCCCTAAAAAAGCCCCCAGAAACCGAAAAATAATGATAAGAAGAAGGTATGGTTGTTTTGATCTGTCATTTCTAGCTGGTGGATCAGATCTGTCCAATAAGACTTTTTCATGTTTTACCACAGGACATGCTCATGGCACAGCAAGAGCTTTGTATCCTGATAAAGGCTCACCAGTAGCAAAGTCTGCACAAGGGCTGTGTCCTTTGTGGAGTCCTGAACCTGATGTGTGAAAGGCAGAAAGAAGGCTTGCAGGGTGTTTCTTTTTCCTTTAAGGAATAATTAAAAAAAAAAACCCTGTGACATTTTAGAAGGCGATTTGCTAAGCTCTGCATGTTCTGTGTACTTTAGTGTGTGAACAAATTAGATTATGAAAGGTAATGTATTAGTGATTTGACAGTAATGTGGAATTTTGGAAGCATTAATCGCTAATGCGTGTTTCATAATTTCAGCTAAATGATCTCAGTTGAAATGCAAGAGAGGCAATTGAAAAATTCATTGAGATTGCAGTGGAACCTGCAGATTACTTTGATTTACTGCAAAATACTGCAAGGCAGTAGGAAACGTTCACAGCTGCTGTGTTTATAATTAAGGTAGAGATGTGTGATGAAACGGTAAATTCATATATGTATTTATCTTGTCAAGTGTAAGCCTCATTCTTCATCTTCATGTTACATGTTAAAAAAAAAAAACAAACCAAACTGCAGGTTACAACATAGAATTTTCATTTGTTATTGGTGTTAGCAAAGTGTTTAGATACTCTGAGATCAAGGCTTTCGTATTTTCATGCAAGCAGTAACTTGCTGAAAGCCAGAGTGACAGATTTTTTGTTCAGTTTTGCTCTCTCTCAGTGCTGTGACAATCTGCCTGCAATGGCAGCTTGTGCAAATCTTCATGTCTTTTCCTCCTTGCAGGACTAGACGGGCCAGGAGAGTTGATATTGGTGAGATTTAAATGGACGTATGTTTCAGAGCTAATGCTCCACCAAAATGAATCCATACCTCTCTGCAGCTCCCAGTGGGCTCCACACCTTCCCTGGTGGTCCATCCTGGCTGCAACATCAGTCATGCCTGTTCTTGAGCTGCATGTTTCTTTTTGCAGTTGAGGAACCAACTTATTTGAAGCGAAAGTGAAGAATTTTTAGGTCTCACTTCTTAGCTACTGTGCAGAACAACATCTGCTTACTTAGTCATCACCATGCTGTGGTGTTCACCTTTCCTTCCATCGATGAAATCCACTATGCATGGATTAAATATCTCTTAAAGCCAGTTCTATTTTTTACTGACTCCACTGTCAGGTAGGAATTGATGCTTCTACAGCTGAGGGGTTTTTTTCCAAGTAATCTTCTTTCTGCTGAGTAATCCTGTTGATGCTGAGGACACTTTATTCCCCCCTCTTCTGCCTAATGTCTAATATGTGAAGTGAGGCTTATTTGGGATAGTAAAGGTGAAAGGATCGGGCTCTTTTCCAATGGCAGCAAAATTGGTTGTGAAGTATTAAGATGACACCTGACTCCTCTCTCATCAGAAACCATGGAGGGCTGCTTTTTAATGCATATTAAGTAGTGGAGAATCATAAAAAAGAAATTTCTCCATTGAAATTGCTTTATTTGGTGTAAGGAAAAGCAAGGCTAGTCCTCATAAAGCCAGAATTCTCTTCAAATCAAGAAAATATTACACATCATGTGAAGACTACAATGCTTGACATATATCACTTCTTCCTCATTCTTGAGAGCTCTCTTCACAGCCTCTATTTCCTAGGTCAATGACAAAAAGCCCAATAAATTAATGGAGAGCTTCTGTTTATAAAGAAATTTCAGCAGAAGCAGTATGGACCCTAATTCACAACAATGCAACAGAACTGATAAGTTCTTTGTGTAAATCCTTTAAAAGGACTCAGTGGGCTCTTTACGTCTGCCCAAAAGATGTAAAGAGCCCACTGAGTCCTTTTTAAGGACTTTTTCAAACCTATCCATGAAATTATGATTGTCCCAGTGACTTCCATAAATGTCTTTCTGTAACACCACCCTTTTGACTAGTGCTGCTGAGTCTTCAAGAAGTGGCAGAATCTCTCATTCCCCTTTGTCAAGTGGATGGTGCTTAAAAGAGAAAAGGATGTCTGTGTTTGAGCTAAAGTACAGATTGAGTCGGCATGAGTACAAAGAGGAAGAGCAGAGTAAAATTTTCAACCCCTTTTACATGATTCATTCATTATTATACTTGATTGGTTTTATGGAGCCCAAGGAAGTACTTGGTACTTTTTGGAGCCTGTAGAAGGCATCTTCCTTGCCTTGAAGAGTTATTTTCCCACTGGGTGTATCCATACTGGATAATGGAAAGCAGCTCAGGCTCCGGAAGCAGCAGAGGCCTCCAAGGCAAAAGCAGGGAAGGACTGTGGTGGTTGTTTTGCTGAGACATTGGGCCAAGTCCTGGCCAGGTGCCACACAAGTGTGCCCCTGCTGCTTCTGAGCCACGAGCGAGGAGCTCCAGTAACTCTACGTGGGCTCGATGCCGTCATTCCCTTGGCAGCCACGTGGGCAGCTGGCCCTGTTCCTTCTTCCTAGGTGCAAACATCCTGACATCAGTGGTGTTTCTGCCCAGATACAAAGATTTCTTGGACCAGAAGAGGCAGCCCACTTCCTGCAGTGGAAACAAACCCTTCACTTGTTCCTGCTGCTGTTGAGACTTGTTTATTTTTGTCTTTATTTAAGCATTACTGTTTGTAGGAGGAAAAGCGTACTTCCAGGAAAATGCTTAAAAAGTGTCTGAAGTATATAAAAAAGAGAAGTATTTTTTGTATTAGTAATCGGTTTTTAACAGAGAGCAATAATACATTAATTTTTGTGAGATGTCATTTTGAAACGAAAATAGAGAAAGTATTTTAGTTTTTGTGGCTTTTGTGAAGAATAATAGTTGTGGAGAAACAGGCATCACAAGGTTACTTGCATTCTAAAAAAAAGGAACCAAACACCAATTCTAATTCCCCCTAACACAGCATCCTGTCTTTTCCCACATACATGTTTAGTTTACCCGTTACTCCTGTGCTGTTTTCCTAATGCACTGAATCCAGGATCAGATTGAAGACTTCTCTCCTGATACCCATATCACATGGAGTTTAAGTATCTGAGAGATTACTACAACATGACCCTACATGTCAGATATAATAATACAGCAAATTCCTCAAACAGTATTATACAGCTTGTGAATATGATCAGAAACATTTGCTGACATTGAAAATAGGATCGAGGTTATTTGTCAATGCTGTTTATGCAGTTTACATACATAAAATTAAGAGAACAATCAGGTTTTCAAACAGCTGTAATGCAAAAAGAAATTTTGAAAAAAATGCGAAGGCAATATAATGTTTCATGAAAAGTTGACATTTTAAACAAGTGACAAGCAGTATTAGCAACTAAAACTGAAGTAAAACTTAGTTATGCTGCAGAAAAAGACATATGTTGAAAACCTGGAAATGAGTTTGCCAAAAGCATGTGTATAAATAGAAAATGCATGTGACAATTTTAGTTACTATACAGCCTAATGAGGGTAAGGACAGGTGAATAATGATAACAAAACCATCATGTAGTGTTATTCAGATCTTATAGTGTTATTTGATTTAGTGATGGAAGCTGTTAGAAAGATGAAAGCATTTCCACCAGTATCTCTGCAGCTTTTCTGCACCAGAAAATGTGATGTGGATGTGGGATTCAGCCCTTCCCATAGGGGGCTTGGCTCTTGTCTGGAAGTGTCAGGTCAGGACATGAAAGACTATCTGACAAGATTTTGGGAGCTGTAGAAAGAGCTTCAGAGGAAATGAAATTGTATCTTATTTATATATGGACAGGTTGTGGCTAAACTCTTAAGTACAACTTGATATTCAATTCAACCCAAAGTAAAGACCTCAACTTCCTAACCTCTCATTTCCCCATTTTATTAAAGAGGATGGTCCATAGTCTGCACCCAGCTTTCCTTGCTGCTAAACTCTGAGCAGTCTGCAAAAGCTTTCCCAAAAACTGGCCAGAGTGACACTCTACATAAAAATGTTTCTTCTTTTCATGGGAAACCTCCAAAGTGTGGCTCTACCAGAAGGATTTTTATGTAAAACCCAATGGATATGCCTCTGTAAATGGTGAAGAGATATTGGCAGCCCCCTATGAGAGCAACTCAATATTCCAGCAGTGCCCAAGTGCACAGGTACAGCAGCAAAATTTGGATTTTGATATCCAGGCTGCAATTAGAGGGCACAATCTTCGGTGCTTTGCTATTCTTCATTTCTTTGTACTTTGTTGAAAAGACTGGCATTTGGTACTTTGTGCCCAAATCACTTCTTGCTATCCCTGAAGTGCACTCAGAACCATAGATGATCAGCTGGAGTGAGGCTGCACGTGCCTCCACCTTAATCAGAATTGTGCTGAACTGTAACAAACAATTCTGCACGGTGTTTTCAGGATGCCACCTCAAGTGGGCAGTTCAAAGAGCACAAATAGTAATGGGTCAAGAAGTGGAGCACAAGGTTAGATTATATTTGCTGTTAAGAGAAGAATTCTTGTAGTCAAGCCTGTGAAAGGCGCTGTGATGGTTTTGGTGGGACGGTAAAGACACTGTGTGATGTGCTCTGACACTGTGCTAAGTCTTTTGGGTTCTGCCTGTATTTTTTTTCACCACATGCCCTTTCATCAAGCAGCGTAAATGTTTTGATTTATTCCTCAGAAAAGCAATGCAGCAGCTTGTTCATTGGTTTGTAATGTGTCAGGCAGAATGCAAGTCTGAACTACATCAAGGGAGAATTTAGGAGTTTACACACACCTACTCATGAGAAAACTTCTCAGACTTTTTGGTTTTGTTTTCCAAAACAAAAGTCATTGATTTAGGACAAAACAGCATGACAAGATCCACTAATTGGATGTGTAAAATAGACAAATTTAGGCTAAAGAAGAGATGCATGTGTTTAGTAATAACCATAAATCATCAGTGGAAGTATTTCCCTAGAGATGTGATAGACAGAATATTTAAATGAAGACTTTCTGAGTTGTAGAAATCCCTGAAGTGGATTCTTTGCTCTAGATTAGAGAGAAGGTCAAATGATTATCTAGGAGATAAATGGTCCTGCCTGGCTTGAAAATTCATGTATTTATTAAATGTAAACAAAATATAAGCAGATGTACATTCTCATTTACCCTAGTACTTGAGGGGAGAAAAAGCAAGCCAGCATCATTATACATATATTCTCTCTTGTCATAGGAAAGAGCAGGGTTGTCCTTGCCTCTCAGACAGCAGGATTTTGTGGGTGTGTGAAAAGACTGGCTGAAGGAGGAACCTTTATTAGAGGTCTGATTAATAAAAAGATTGTTGCTGTGTGGGTTTTAGGGTGCCTGATTTAAAGATGGAATGATCTCCTACTTTAGTCATGGCTTATTGGCTAGGCAAATAATTAAATTTTTTTTTAAAAAGTTAATGATCTGTATTTCAGATGCGTCTCTGTTTGTCTCTCTCTCTCAAAACCAAATTTGTGATAATTTTGGCTATTTCGAACTGTAGGTTGTTTAATAAGTGGTCCTTAAATGAGATTGGTTATGTGATATGTAATGAAATTCTGAGATGCACCTGAATTTACTAGCCACACTTAAAAATGTGGGCACCACCTTTAAGCAAAACTGTAGCATCAAGCAAATGCTTTTATGTGATCCTTATGGGGATAACATCCCAGGAATCCAGTCTGTGGTCTGTTTGATGTAGGGAGAGTACAGGGTCTGCTGAGGCTGCTGAAAACCCATAAATAGCATTGGGATCTGAACCATATTTTCAGGCAAAACTTGTTCTGCCTTCCAGTAAGCAGTAATTTTCAATGACCAGGTTTGTGTTAGAGCACTGTGTATGACATCCAGGTGTAGACAAATTCAATGTTAAATGGTCATCTTGCTGTGGCTTGATTTGAAGCAAAGACCAGTGCATCAGCTTGTCCAAACAAGGTACCTTAGAAAATGAAAACACTGCTGAGAGAACCTTTTAAGGCAAGTTCTTTAATTCTCCAGCACTTAATTTTAGGAAAGTGTTCTGTAGCTGCAAGCCATTCAGTTTTGATTTGATTTCATTCAGATTTTCATTCCAAGTGGATGCTGATTTTGGTTGCCTAATTTGCTGCACTAAGATATCCATGTTCTATTCTGTCTTATCTTCATGCAGTCTCAGTGAGGGCTGCTGCATTTAAAATAATGGATGAGCACAGAAATGAGCTCATTGCTAGATGACAATATAATATGATAAGGTGATAATTTTTTAAAAATAATAAATTCTTTTTTTCCTTGGAGAGGAAAGGAATGGAGAAGGTGTTTGCCTTCTTTCTTCTTGTCTCCTGAAAATATCATAAGTTAGGATATATTATGGTTTTTCTTCTAATTTGGAGAAGTTTTTTTTTTAATATGCATTAATTATCTTTCTTGTCTGAGAACTGGGTACTTGAGGTCCTGATCCAACATCCATTGCTGTAAATGAAAAGACTTCTCCAACTGTAAATACTGGATTGTTGTTTGCCTGGTTTGGACAAGATTTTCCCATCAATAGAGTGATTTCAGAGGCTGGTTCACAGTCATGCTCAGCATAATAAGTTTCTTCTTTTTTGCTCTAAATGTGTCAGTTCTAAGTATCTCCCTTTTAAAAGGATGTTTGAGATTTTAATTTATTCACAGAACAAATGCTCTTCCCTTAGATCTTCACTTTTCATAAGTCTACAACAGAAATAGTAACAAAACCACCTGAAGCATCCATTCATATACCTAGGAACAGTTTATGGGGACACTGAAAGACATTGATGTTATCTTTTTAATATTGTAAGGAATAATCCTATTAAAGAAGAAACAAGGAAAACTGTTATGCCCACAAGGCAGAATTATCCAAAGTTGATTGGAGAAGCTCAGGTTACTCTACAAAGCCCAAGCTGTGTGCTGGCCTATCTTTCCATCAGGGCTTGGTGAATGAACAATCATTGGTGGATTCTGCTCATCTCTCTTTGCGAACTTTGTTCAGTGGAATTAGATACAACTTTGACAAATTAGAAGTGCCCCTTAGCCCCACTGTCCCTGCCACAGCACAGTCTGCCAATTGTGTCTGGTTTTCTGAAGCTGGGCTGCATCAGAGCCATCAATGGCAGGCCTTCCACAAAGCTACACTTTTTAATAAGGGAATCTGTCAGCACTGGCTTCACCAATCTTGCAACCTTCTCTTAATCCACAGTGCAAAGTGCCTTCCCTTTGCCTTCCCTCTGTTGTGACTTGGACTCTGAAATAAATATCCCCTTTGTTTACAATATGCCCGCAACAAAATTAACCTTTGGGATTAATTGCAACAGAGAGTGGTCTGTGTTTCATCTTTCCTCATAGTACAGGTTTGGGATTAAGTAAAACTCAGCTGCACGCCTAACCAATGTCTGTTATTTCTGCGGCTGAGTCCCTGGTTTTGCTCATAGTTTCTTAAAAGATGGTACTGGTTACTGAGCTTTTTATGTTTTCAGAAAAGTTGATGGAAATTTCAAGTAGTGGCCTTTGGGACGAATATATCTGCAGTTGACTTGGTGAGGAGGGAGAGTGGGACTAAGAAACAATGTTCCAGCCCTGCATAAAATCTGTTAGTAACTGGTTTGTGGTTCAGCACAGAAAACCAGCACTGCTGGACTAGGTGGTCCCTCTGATTTATACTACTCAGTTATATCAAGAGAATTGGTCTGGCAAAGGGTTTTCTACTCTGTATCTCACTTTATTTATTTTTTTTTTCTTCTTGTAAAGAGTATTTGTAAATCTGTCATATTGGTAGGACTGGAAATTAGCAGCGCGTTCTGTCACAGAATTGAAAATCACAAGCTCTTTGCTCTGACCTGTCCTTTCTTCTGTGCCCATCCTGCCTGCACCAATGTGGAGGAGTTTGTGGCTTTCAAGGTGTTGGGAAGTCGCTTTATGGCCCTTGTCTGAACCTGTTTGCTGAGATGCATTCTTGCTGCATGTGAAGTAATGAAATTTCAGCATCTGCTTTCTGAGTCTGCAGAGACTGGCCTGAGACAGGTCCTTCAGTTCTGCATGGGCAACCAAGCCGCTGGCTTTATTAGCAAAACAAACTTTTATGCATTGCCTTTGACTCATGATATTTCCACAAATTAGGGGGACTATGATGTCCCTTGGTCACTCGCTAGAGGCCATAAGATGAACTTGTTGATTTCTTCAGAAAACATCATCACTGAATCCCCTCACTGCCACTGAGAATAAAACTGCTTCATATAGCCAGCTGTCCTTTTAGCTTTGAAGGAAAATCAATGTTATCTGCATTCTGTGTATATCATGTGCCGCCTCGTTTCATATAACAGTTTAGTGTTGTCTATTCTTAATCCTGTGTGAAATAAGAATTTTAAATTCAGAAGTAACTAAGATTCCCCAGTGTTGAGGAAAATAAGAAACTGGATAGGGAAGAGTCACACTAATAAAGCATTTATTGGATGCATGGTTTTGGTGGCATGATTTCAGTGTGTGTTCACAAATTATTTAACACCAGAGAATCCACCCAGGAAGGAATCTCATAATACTCTGCTGCCAGAAAACCTTCAGACTCTTGTGCTGTCTTAGACACAGGAGTCAATCAACCACAAGAACCAAATAAAAAAGAAACCAGACTTCATTAGTTTCAATCCTCACGGCACTATTTCTTTCATTTATGGTTGTTCTGGAAGCGGAGATGGCTTTCCAGTGATGCATGTGCTCCACGCCTTCATCACCTCAGGGTTAGCACTGATTGCTTGGGGCTGCTCTTGAAAAGGACTTCAGTGAGTACAGCCTGCAGCAACCTTCCTCTTGAAGGTCACCTACTATTAGCCCATAAATCTTGAGCTTTGTGCTCTGTTCTGGCTACCTGTTTATTTCAGAGTATAATTCAAGATGTTGGTTATAATCTTATTAAGCCCTTAAAGGCCTGGGACAAGGTTAGCTAAGAAAATTACTTCTCCCTCCCACCCCCACTTCATGCCCTATCATGGGAGTTATGATCTGTTGGGCTCCTGTGATTATTCTCCCTGCAGTCAACAACATGGCTTTGGCAGGGAAACAGAGTGTGTGCCTCTGAAACATGCCTCCAGCAGCCTGAAAAAATCCAGGTTTGCTGAATGCAATGTGAGGCAAACAACTTCCATTAATGTTTTGAAATTTCCTTGGGTATTTTTCTCCAGGAGGATCCGGGGACTCTGTTCTCCGGTGATGTACATCATCATCATCATCTCTGGTATTTGCTGGTTTTGCTGTATTGCTGCTGAGTGCCCCACAGCCGTGGTGTATGATTTTTCGAAAACATAGTGGATAAAAGCTCCAGTGTTAATACTTGTTGTTTTGCAATGAAACATGGCAGATGAGATCATGCTCTTTGACTGCTCATGTTGCAGCAAGGGAAACCTGGAGCAGTGAAGCCTGAGAACTGAGCTCCAGAGACAGCTGGAGTGATATGGGAAAGGTCAGTGGAAACTGCCGGGGGATTGATGAGCTCCTTGGTGAGGTGCTAGAGGCCAAGAAGGGCATGATAAGAAATTAAAGCAGTGAGACAGTGAGAGGAGGCAAGAAGAGGGTGCAGAGCCTCCCTCAGTTCCCTTGAGAACCTTGTTAAGAGAAATTTCATTGCAAGTCTTAAAGGCGGGAAATACCTTTTTTTTTTTTTTATGATGCAAATATTGCCTCCAGTGTAAAACCTTCAAGGTCCTTTATATCAGCTCTTGTATACTTTAAAAAAAGTGCCTAAAGTACTGGTACAAAGTGAACTAAAATATGCCATACCATATCCAGAAAACTAGAAGATGCAATTCTTTCTAGATTTTTCATTTTGCGGGTTTTTACATATCTACCTCCTCACAGCTGATCTTCCTGCATAGGTAGCCACCTTCTGTGGCTGTTTCACTGTTAAGCTCTTTGTACCACACCTGTTTGTTTGGCTTCTGTTGGGCTGTTATTGGAAAGGAAATGAGTAGCAATATTTTAAATTTTATAAAAGAAAATGTTGCATCCATCCCAGTCCTCCTGTGTGCAAATCTGATCTTAAAGGTCTTGCAGAACTTTATGTTATAGATACAGATTTCACATCATTGTGTGGTCTTGACTTGCACACCACAAGTGTTGTAATACCTGGAGCTAGCAAGGCAGAGTCAGCAACAGCCTTTCAGTGTGTGGCCAGCCAGAGAATATCAGTGTTTGCAACAACTTTTGATGTTTTAAAGTATTTGTTTTTCTTCTTCATTAGGACAGAGGCAATGGCTCTTGAGCATTTCACATGAGGGAATTTTATGGAAGAAGTCAGGTTTATGATTTTGTTTCCTTCCAAGTGACAGAACAGTCCAGCCCAGGCTTGAGAGATCTTAGTTTTGAAAACTTCACTGAAATAGATATCGCTGTGAAATGTTCCCACACAATCAACATATTTTGATCAAAAGAAATATTTTGCTAAGAATTGTTCCAGGCAGTTCCTCTCTTGAATATCTTAACTGTTTTAATTCAAGTCAGTTTTCCATGGCAGCAAGCTGCCTGTGATGCAGGCTCTGCTCCTGCAGCCTTTTTCTTCCTTCAGAGCAACATCAAGAGCAATCTCTTCTCATACTTAAAGGGGAAGAATTTACTGTTCCCTTATTCCGTCAAATTATATAAATAAAATAGTGGTGATAATTCTACCTCATCAATAAAAATATGTTTACTCATTATCTATGCCAGACTGAAGACATAATTAAACTATACAGAGGACCTTGAAGTGATGTCAGCATTTTAATAAAGAGAAGTAGAGATATTGATGGAAGATCAAATCATGATTTGTAATTTTACTGAGGTCACTGCAGAGCTTGTGATGATATTACCTTCACTTAAGGACATAATAATGAGCCACACTTAAGTTCAGCTAAAACTTGGTGGGATGCTGGCAATCAAACCTGCAAGCCCTTACAAAGAGGCTATTAACAACTAAAATTAAATCAGTGCTTAAGCAAAAACTGGAGAGTTAGTCCTGTGTTTCTAAATACTCTGCTGACGGAGCTTTGATCCACTTTTGATGTTCATTAGATCAATTTCGGATAACCATGAGCATTGAAGTTGCATCAAATTAGAAGTTCTGTGTGATATTTTAATGAGAAACTGGTGTGAAACTTTACTATGTTGACCAAAGATTTCCTTGAAGAACTTGGCTTTGTCTTGTTGAGAAATGCAAAGTAGAAATTCAAAGGCTGCAAAATCCTCGTGGATGAAAGAAGGCGCTCCCACTGAGTTCAAATCAAGTTTCACATGACCGTTGTGTTGAATCTGGACTTGGCTCTGCCACAGGCTTTTTGGCTCCAGGGTTTTTCAAATCAGGAATGTCCGTATCCCTCAATAAGTAACTGGCCATTCAGCCCAGTGAGCTGAAACTGTCCGGGAGAAGACTTGGATAAACCTACCAAGCCAAACTGTTCCTGTGCTAGGTTAATGCACTGCATAAGGTGATTCTGGGGGCTTATGCAGAAACTTGGAAACCAGCAGGCTTTGTGCTCAGTACTAGCTGTGCATCAGCTAGGTGATGTATTTCAAAAGGCAGCTCCAGCTCTGTTCCCTATTGAAATAAGTGAAAATAATGGCAATGACTATATGAAAAATAAAAAGAAAACCAAACCCAGTAAAAACGTTGAGATTGGGTTGTGTTACGTATGTCATTGTATTGGCCTAAATTTATATGCAGGTTATGTGCAGCAGTAAGGGTCTTTTTATACTGTAGATGTACTCTGTGGGGATGAAGCCTTCTCAATTTACATGGTATGAGGGGAAGATAGTGTTAAGGGCTGTTCATGATGAGACCTTCAGATCGTACTCACTACGAGCTCCAGAGGAAATTTGGCTCAGGTGCTGTCCCTGTGAGTGACTCCACGCAGTATTTTCCTGGCAGTGATAACAGTTGGATTATATTTAACCCAAATACTGTTGGTTTTATTTGCATGGTTATTTTTAACCTGCTGAATTCTCTGGCCAGCTCTGTAACAACCATGTGGAAACAAGTTATCTCAGACAAGTGCTGCTGCAAAAGATCACTGAATGTCAGGGCACTGCTTCAACCACCAAAGGAAATGCAATGTGCAATGTGCACCTAACCAAACGGAATGGTAGTGTGTTTAGAGATACAGCTCCTTCAGGTTCCCAAACCTGCTGGCTTGTCCCTGCTCTCTGCTGTCCCTCTCCACTAACCTTGTGCTGCATTGTCTCAGGAAACTGATACAGCCTTTAAAAACATGCTTTTGTAAACTGGAGAATTTCTTGTGAGTTTATAGCATAAGGGAGAGTGGGTTTACACCTGCCACAGCTTGGAGGTGAGGAGGCTTTAGCTGTTGTGCTGTGTCCTGTCTACAGCTCTTCTTGTGCCCTTGGAGTATGATTCTCAATCTATGGTTGCTTTTTCTTTTATTTCCTTCTCTCTTGTGTTTTTGCATTCCAGACAAACTATTGAAAATGCGTCTTCTCTCTCTAAAACACGAAGTAGTCCCCAGCAATAAACAACACCCCAGGATTGCGTCAAACTGAGAGCTTTGCCTCCGCAAAAGGAAAGAGGAAAACCATTTCCTTGCAGAGGCAATGTCCATCTCGTAGTCAAGTGCTGCAACTGACTTGTGTGCTAAATCCTTCCTAGCTCAGGTGGTTTGCTCTCCAGGAAAAAAGTGCCTCTCTGAGCCAAGGACCAGGCAGTGTGGGACAGGGCAAGCGCAGCAGCGATGAGTGCGGCCTCACCAAAAGGATGATTAAGGCTGTGTTTGTAGGAAAATTTGGGGAAATTCTCAGACCTGGTCTCACTGCCTTTGAACTTTTGATTATTCTTCAGCAAGGAAAAAAAAAATGTCCTACTGGTCTATATGTTTCATTTTTTTTTGTTTTTGTAGCTGCCATTTATGATATGCTAAATATGCTAAGCTGGTAATTCTGAGAATTGTGGCAATAACTGACCAGGGATGAGGGTCTCTTCTTCTGTTTTACAGTCTGTGCTTTTGAGGTCTCTGTGTCATGGTTTGACATTGCTTAAAAGCCATGCGTCCATGAAAAAACATTCACTCCTTCTCCTCTGCTATAGTTGAGCAGAGGAGGGGGGAAAGAAAAACTAAAGGGCTTATGAGTTGAGATAAGGATTGGGAAGGGCAAAACAGGCTCAGATTTAAACAGTATAAATAAAATTTATTATTAACAGAATTGAAAGTGGGTAATGAGAACTACAATAAACCTCTAGAACACCTGTTTTTCCCCTCTTTCCCACCGACAGCTCAGAGAGACAAAACATCTTTAGTCACTTTGCTACTTCTAAAAATCTTTCTTCAGTTAGCTTAGGAAAGGGAGTTTCTTTTTTCTGCTGTCCCATGGGGTCCTTCCCATGGGAGACAGCTCTCTGCGAACTTTTGCAGTGTGGTTTTAATTTTCACGAGTAGCAGTCCCGCCCAACCTGCTGCAACGTGAGTCCCTCCTTTATGCTAACAGAATTCCCACTTTTTGGAAGTAGTTTTGCATGCGTTATTAGTTCATGGGGTGTAGTCTTTTAAGGATGAGCTGTTCTAGTTTGGAAGGAAGAGTCCTCTTTCTCTCTTTCTGGAAGGAAGGGTCTTCTTTCTCTGTTTGAGTCTTCCACTAGATTACAGCTTTTCGGCTCCACTCACTCCAGTGGGAGCACCTTTGCTCATGGGCTGCAAGAAGACCTCTGCATGCCCCCATACACTTCACGAATTACAGGGAAACAGCTTGTTGTGTTGTAGTTCTCATCATGACTTACAGAAGAACCTCAGCCCCGAAGTTTGGAGCACCTCCTCCCACATTGTCCTTTACCTGACCTTAGTGTCGCCATGTTGTTCTCCTCACGTGTCCACACCTTTTCCGTTTCTCTGACTGTGGAGAAAAATTGTTGTCCGTAGGTTCATATGTTCTCAAGTTCTATCAGCTGAAAGGTTCTTCCAGGGTTTTGCGGCACTGAAAGGTTGATTTCGTCTGGGCTTCGTATTTGGGGAAATGCTCACCATGCCTCTCGTTGTCGGCCACGCGGTCCCCACCGCTGCTGCGTGGGCAGTGCCGGCTGCTGCGGTGCCGGCTTCATTCAGCGCCTCTCTTCATGTGGGGCTCTGAAAAGGAGAAGCTGCTGCCACCACTTCTGCCCTTCTGCTCACAGCGTGGCTGGCTAAAGGCAGCTAAGCAGGCAAAGTTCCCTTCAAGCTGTGCCAAGGTGGCCCTGGCTGCGTGGCCCTGGTGGCTGCGCAGCCACTCGTGGCACTGGGGTGGCCCCGGCCGCGGCGCCTCCCCACCCCACAGAGAAAGAGAGTATGAATTGTGTTTTTTTTCCTTAAATACGTCATCACAGAGGCATTACCAAGTTACCTAATTGGCCAGCAATATGTCCATCACCAGAGCCTTCAGGGACTGGCTCTGCTAGAACTCATAGAAGCTTTGAGCAGTTTTTTTTTTTTTTTCTCAGAAGATGCCTCTGTGGCTTCTCTCACCCCCACTAAAAAATCAGGCTGTGTCAAACTAACACAGTGATCTCCTCGATTAGGCATACTGCAAATTAAACATGATGCCTATTCAGTGTCATCTGTACAGTCTTCTTGTTCTGTCTGTGCCACTGAGCTTCTACCCCATCTGGAAGTGCAGGTTAAAAAGCAAGAAGAATTGTGGTACTTGGCAGAAATACTGATGGCAGAACAATGCATTTCTTTATTCACAATTACTGACTGATTTTGAATAGCTTTACATGTTGAATTTAAAAAAGATATCTCACCATATGGGCAATATAAGTTGAACTGCCATGTTGCAGAAACTCTGGTGAACATATTGGGGAAAACAGAAGCATTTGGTCTTTGAAGATTCTTTTTGGGTGGGGGGAATGGACAAATTTAATCTGATTCTATTGTAATTAGTATTTTCCTTGTTCACCCTCTGTAGTTCTGCAGCCTCAGAACAAATATGTGATATTGAGTTTCTAGCCAGGCACTGCTGCTCAGATGTAATCCGAGATGGCATATCTGCAGATACCTGCACTTCTGACTTCCCTACAGCTGCTCATCAGGTCAGGATATACCATATGCCATGGCAGAATTGTCTCATCTCTGTGCTGGAGATGCTAAGTCAATCACATAGCTTTTGCTGCGACTTTTGATTGATGAAAGAGCCATCTTGGAGAGAATATACCATTCCTGGTACCTGAGTTGACATATTTAGAGTATGTTCCAATATCTCTATCTATCACCACGCTGTGCCATAATTCCCCCAAACNCCACCACCCCACCCCTTCCCCTTAAAATGATAGATTTGCAACATCTGGCTGTGCAGTTGCCACTTTAAGTTATTTCCCCAGATGCAAAAAGTGGCAGCAGTCCAAGAAAGAGCCAGGTTACTTTAACACGCTCATGAAATTCTTCTGTACTCTACTTTTCAATACTCACAGGGCATCTTTCAGCTGTTTGTGGGTCCTAGCTCCAGAACACTCTGGTGAAGTACAAGCTCTGTTTGCTAAATGGAGAATCAAGGCATAGGCCAGAACATGAAGCTTGCTGGTAGACACAAACATGTCTGAATTCTTTTTGTTTGTAGTGCTGATTACCTGGTGGATGTCTGTGCCTGGCTGTACAGCCAAGCTCTAAGTACACAGAAAATATAATATCATGACCATTTCCCACCTAGGGCTCCTATCCCAAACCATACTGCTTGAAGATCTTATGGTGAACCTATTTTCCTTAAAATTTCATTAAAAAGCTGTTCTCCTTCACCAGGAATTAAAGTCCTTTAATTTCCACAGCTTCCATTGCAGTTGTGTTTGTGTTCTCAAACCCCTATGGAACATGGCTCAGGATTTCCCACCTTCCAAGTGCTCCTGGATATACCTTTTCATCTGCAGGTGGGCTACAAGTGGTCATGGGTGTGGTAACTCATCCTTCTGAATTGCCTCAGTGACAGCAAGAACTACTGATGAAAGTCTGATTTAAAGTTGTCTGTAATATAGTGAGCATAACCATAAGTAGAGGAGAATTAGCCAATTACTGCTGCTTAGGGATCGTTTTGTGAGGTTATTCCAAATGAATTGTCTGGGAGCTGGATTAGCTTCAGATGCCACCAAGGGACAAGTGGATAATTGTAATGAGTTTTTGCGTTATGCCACTCCCTAACAATAAGGTTGTTCTTAGGAACAGGGCATGATACATGTCAGGAGAAGGTATCCATTGTAACTAGAGGTTGAAATAAGCTCAAGCTCTGGTAGTTTATTATTAGAGGTAACCTAGAGAGATAACAGGAGAAATTTCAGTATATTTAACAGATGCTTATCAATCACCACCATGGAAAGTGTTATGAAAACTTTTAAAGAAGGGAGGGTGTCCTCTCTCTCCACACCCACCCCCTTGAAGACTTGGTGTGTGTGTACATAAATCCAAAACATATAAAAGCCCCAGCTGACATGCTGTGTTGTGACAAGTCATCTCAGATTGTGTCAATCATATTGCCTTATGCTATATTAAGTGACATACTATAATGTGATTGATACAACATGAAATGACACATCATTGTACAAAATATCATCTGGAAAATTTAGGAAACGGCTGAGGAGCAGTAGGTGACTGTGGCCTTTCAAGTTTTGAGGCAGGAAAACTAAAGAAGTAAAAGGAACTCCTTGGAATCAGACCTGCTGCTGCCACTGAGAATAAGGTCGTGTGCTCTACTACCTGAATCTTTTCATGGATAATTAGTAGGTCAGTTTAAAAAAAATGCTCTTGTTTCTTGGGGACTGACACATATCTGTGGGTCTGAATTGAATTTCTCTGAACCACTTGGCACATCATTAATCGTTAGTGTATCTGCATCATACAAACAGGGCTGCAAGCTAAATGCAACCAATTTCAGTTCAGGGGAAAAAAAACAAAAGCCCTTTCAAAACAAAACCAAACCAGATTGTTCTCCCTTTCTCCATCTGGATTCTGCTTTCCTCCCATGCCTTCTCTTTTTTCTTTTTCTATTTTATTTCTATAGTGACTACAATCTCAAATACTGAGATGTCTCTAGACCCCGTCACAAAATCCACCGGGGTCTGGGGTGTCCTGTTGTAGCACCCCTGCAATGCAGTGGTATCAGTGGGCTCTCCATTGAGTGCTGTGGAGCAGCTTCTCCTTGGCAGCAATGGCACAGGGCTTCCTAATTTTTGGACTTGGCATGGAGCTGTGAGTCCCTGTATTTTGAGAGCATCCTACCCCAAAACTGCATGGCATGGTCTCTGGCTCTTGCTACCTGTAGGCACCAAAGCAAACTAAGCTTGGTAGTGTGTTGATAGTATTGTGTTATACTGACTGCTGGAGCAAGGAAAAATTTCCTGGAAATGAGAATTTCTCTGAAATGAGAGCTTTAAAGTGAGTAGGAATTCTTGAATTAGGTTTGCTTCAATAGACGCTTGCTTAATGGGATTTAGAGGTTGCTTTCTTACTCTCGCTGGGAAAAATGGGACAGGTACAAAAATTTAAACCTAATTTGGTGCTGCCAGCAGGTAATAAAATGTAGAATAAAGCCAAATATTTTGAACATGAAAAAAACCAAATATTTGGTTATGTAACTTTTTAATCATACTAGAAAATGGTATAAAATGGACAATAGTCAGTTTTTCAGAAACTTTTTTTTTATTTTAACAGCCTCTCATCCCTTTCCTTCTTGTGGTGGAGACTAAGGTTTTTCTGTGACAGGGAGATAATAGTGATAATTTGTCCTTTCCATTGACAGAAGGGTTGTTGTGTTGGAGATATTTTGCTGCTGTCTGAGCCTTATTCCCCTCTGCCTTGAGGACAGAAAAACACACAAAGAAAGACAATTAAGTCAGGGGATCTATTTCTCTGTTTGGTGTTGACTTTTACCTGCAACTTCATGCTACATGGACACACAGATGGACTGTGGTCTTATTCCAGGCCAGTTTTAATCTTTGGGCTGTTTAACATTGCCTTTTCTAAAATGTGATTTACAGCAGCTTTTAGCAAGCCCAGTAAAGCTGTTCTTAAACAAAAGAGAAAAGCAATAGAAATTAAAATTTAAGAAGCAAATAAATGAAAAAAAAAAACTAAACCACAAAAGACAGGAGGGAAGAGAGAACCATAAGGAAGGCCATTGCAGAAGATTCTTTTATGTGCTATTACAGATTTCCAGGGTATGGGCAGTGTCAGGGAAAGTGCTGAAATCATCTCTCTGGACACAGAAAGCCCAGCAGTGTCACAGGGAAACCTCCCCAGCTCTCAGTGTAGCTATTTGAAGAAATTGTAGAAGTATTAATATTTCTTTTTCTTGTGGTTTGTATTTCCTGATAGAAGCAACTTGACAGATTGAAATGGATCTTGTCAATTCCAGTAAAGTAGCTTGCATCTGTCTGGCCCAGGCCAGATCTGGTTTGAGATCATGCCATTCAGGCAAGAAATGAGATGTAGAGAGGTCAGAGAAGCAAGGTGTTAAAGGTCAGTATTGCTTGAAATGGTCATCTCTAAATCTCCTGACGTGTCTCTAGCCAGCACTGAACACACAGTAAACTGGGCCCTTCCATAGGCTTGTTGCAAGGAGATACAGTCTTTGGATGTAGGTGTATGGACAATATTAAATCTTAGTTGAATCCATTTAAATACTTGCAAGCTTCTGAGGCAGCTTTATCTCATCAAGTCAGTCCAACACCAGGTACCACGTAGCTGGATACTCCTAAAAATATTTGCAAGTTCAAATATTTTCAGTCTTCCTTTGGAACATCATTACTAATTCAATACTCAATATTATCAGTCCCCTGCTAAAAGAAAAAAAAAAAAAAAAGAAACAAGAAACAGAAGAAAAAAAATCAGTCATCTGGCAAAGGAGTGGGAAATATGCTGTATAGCCAGTCCTGTGGCTGGAATTGTTACCAGCAATTATGCAAAATGGAACCTGGGAAGACTACATGGATAATTAGTGAACTTGGTTACTTAAATATACAGCCAGTCTCGTAAAATAAATCCAAATGCACCAGAGATCATAAAAACAGAGAAAATCCTAAAGCAGGCTACTTTTTTCCTTAACCCACACTTGAAGAGGAAGGGTATGGGGCAGGGAATAAAGAGGTGCAATGTTTGTTTGAATTTGAAAGTGCAATCTTTCTTATTTTATTCAAATCTTTTCTGAATTAGCAGTTCCTGTCCTGTAAGTGGTTATGCCCTCATGGTCAAAGCACAGGACAGTGCTTGCATTGATGTGTTGTGTGGTAATGCTGAATGTAGAAAGTCATTAGTCATTCATAATAAAATAAAAGGCAAAAGAGTGAGAGAGGATACAGGGCACCTTACAGAACTTGAACTACACAGTGCTACAGCGAATTTCTCAGCTGTTCTAAACTGGCAAACCCCAACAAGCTGTAAATGGTGCATTTTAGAATTATGGACTTTGTTTCTTTTTGTTTTGCTCATGTAAAATGTCGAGTGTTTTGTAGTAGCTAGTACTATTTATTCAGTAATTGGACGCCCCTGTGAACTAATTTATTGAATGGATACTGTCTTTTGTGATTTTTTTCTTCTCTGCATGTCAGTTCTCTTTTCCTGAATGGAGTTCAATTATTATTATAGCATATATTGCTTTGGATCATTTTACTGCTCAATCAATACACATATCTGTACAATAAATATTGACGTTGCTTTAATGTTCTACAGTGTTCACTATGTCAAGATTATTTCAGTCAGAAGCCACCCATTACTTTCTTTCTAACATTTCCTGTCCACTCAATTTGAAAAAATTTGCTGCTCAAGCTTTTCTTCTGCCCTGGTTTCAAAAGATAAGTGGAGGTAAGCGGAGTGTCCTCGGATTAATGCACTAGGCAGGATGACTCAGACTCCATTCCTCTGACTTTGTGTGTGTCATTTTGTGTCTTCTGTACTTTATTTCTCCTTCCAACCTTTTTTCATCTCATCTCTTAGAACTGGTAGGTAGTTGGGATCGTGTCTTGAAATGTATTTCTACAGAGCACAGCACATCAGGGCTCAGATTTCACTTACAACTCACCTAGCAATGCTAATATCTGGGCTGCTGTGGAACAGTGAGAAACCCGTGTTGGAAGACACAGCACACACAGGCACATGGAAGGTGGGAGGTGAGAACAGCATGGTTTTGTTATTTCTCTCCTGTAACGTCTTCAAAAGCAAAGGAACTGGGGGAGAGATGTACCATAAACCAGTGTTAAATGTTACACTACCAGGAGCATAAACTATCAGTGGTGAGAAAAAATACAGCATCTTTTTTACTAATCAGAGGCAGATTTTCCCATTATTCTCGTGCAAGTGTACGGACTTCAGTAGGTGCTGGCAGTGGTATCTGGCTCAGCACATCCAGTGAAACACATATGGCTAATCACTGAAGTCTAAAAACACTGGACCACCATTCTGTCTGGGTTGTGAAAGGCACAGTGAGAGTTACTTGAAGACTGTATTCAGGCTGAAAAAATTGCCACTTTTGGTGTTTCCCATCTGGGACAATATTGTCTTATTTGCCACCAAGTAATCATAGTATCTGTCTGGCATATGTAGCATGTTAACACAAACACGTACATGTATCTGCATGTATATATATCTACATTCCACCTCCTTTGTACAGTATGGCATCAGGTCAGTAGCAGCTATGAAAAAATCACAGTCTGTTTGCACACAAATACATGTGTATTTATGTCCATGAAAGGAAAAAGTCATTCAGGTTGCCTGATCTTCTACATTCCTGGCTCCCTCTGCAGCCTGGGAATTGAAGTCATGATGATGTAAGGGAATTATCTACAATAAGAGACTAAACAAAGCCCAGAGTCACCAAGTTGAAAGTGGACTTGAAAAACAACTGTGTTTAAAATTGGTAGAGTGTCACTGGTCCCTTGGGAATCCTGTTCCGAGGTGGCTGCTGGAGGAAATGCTGTAGTAATGCGCTTGCACTCAAAGTCAAAGGGAGATGTCTTGCTTAGTTGAGGATTTTGGGGCTAGCAATCCCACAGGCACAGTTCCTCAGGTCTTTCTTATCTTTTGGCAAAGCTTAAGGTTCAATATCCTGGGCACCTGTTGTTCCATCACTGCTTACACTTGCTTTGTTTTTGTGCTCCTAGCTTTGAATCGTCACAGTTTTATATAGGCTGCATTTAGCTGAAGCTAATTATCATTCATTTTCCATATACTTATGTGAAAAATACTAGGGAACTACTAATTAATTGTTACTATTGATGAAAATGATTGCCAATAAGTTTTATAAAGGTGAAAAAAAGAGAAGTTATTAGGAATGTCTATATCATAAGGGACTTGGCACTGGAGACAAGAAACCAAATGTTATGCCACTTTTTCAGAACTGAAAGATCTTATTTCATCATGTCTTTTATTCATTATCATTTATGGTAATTCTAATTGAAACATTGCAGTGGGGAGGGAAGCTACCCAAAACAGTTCTAGTGAGATCTGATGAGTTCAAATGAGTGTGTTTTTGCATCCTCGTGTCCAGTATAAAACCCACGCTCTGTTTCTTCATAAGGCTTGGAAGAAAGACTACAAAGGTTTCTGGGGATTGCTAAGTCAATCAGGAAATACCTCTTAAAGCACCTTGTTGATCTCATCCCTTGATCTGACATTCAGCTCACAGCATCTGTCTCTGGCCCCCACTCTGGTGCTTAGTTAACTTTATATGGCATTTTGACTGCCCCCAGCTTTTGTGATCTCTAGTTCAAAGGGTTCAGAACATTATTACAGCGTTTATTGCTGGGACATTGTTACCTCTTGCCCAAGTGACAAGCTGATAGGGACCGTATCAAAGACAACGTCAGGAAGCACGTTTATTCAGAGTGCCACAGAGGAGCCCCAGGTTCCTTTTTTTCCCCTTTTAATTTTATGACATTCCACTCCAAAGATGATCAGATTATTCTCTGCTCCCAGAAGCACATTTTGAACTCAGTCCTCTTGAGCTGTGGCATTACCTGATTTCTTATTTTGTAAGCAATGCTGATCAAATACTTCCTTTTAACCGAACTTTGCTAACACTGATGCTCAGAATCTGGGAAAATATTTGTATTTTCCTAAGGCAAATGAAATTCCATGGACTGTTTCTTCCTTCATAAAGCAACGGCCATCTGAGTTAATGTCTCTTCTATGCACCAGAAAAAGTGCTGACCCAGCTGGGGGCACTGGGATTCAGAGCTGGGTCCTCAAGAGCAGATGGTTTAACAGGCTAGTCCATTAATCAACTCTGCTTCCCCAAGCACTATGTTGTACATTTTTTTCCCCTTACTTTTTTTGCAATCAAGTGCTGGGTAAGAGAAATGTCTTTTCATTTTCCAAGAGATGGCATCTGATGTGTGTGCACCATTATATTTCAGTTATTTACAATTATTGAGCTAAAGTGCAACAGATGTTTATAAGCAGTTACAACTAAATTCTTCTGTAAATATGCTGAATGAATCCCATACATTTCAAGTGCTTTAAATGCTTCTCAATGTAAAAAGAGAATTTGTTTCAGGTAGACAGAATAATCCAGTTCTGGGATTTACTGGTTAGAGCTAAAAAAAAGAGTCAGCTAACAAAATCTTTAACACAGTCAGACAGGTAGAAGAGTCCCAAAGCCTCTTAATACACATAACCTAAAATGAATTACTTTCATTTCTGGTTAAGCCTCTGAATACTTGTATAAATGCTTGAAAAGAAATGAAAAAATATCGAGGGAACAGAAGGTTTCTATTGCTCCCTGTGAAAGATCTTTAACTGAAGGGGAATGTATTCCTGCCTGGCGGCCTGTAGAAGTAAGCTTGTATGTGATAATTCCTTTACATTCACAGCCAATAGCTTGCAGACCCAAGGGATGAAATGATATTTTAATCTGACTTTGTTCCCTGTAACCCCTGTGCATACTAACTCTGTGTTTGAACGCCTAGAAGTGTACTGTTCCAGGGCAAAGCCAGGCAGTGCTCTGGAAACTTGTGTGAGGAGTCCCATGTGAAAGTGTTAAATGGTACTTCCAAAAAATTATTGTTAGAATTTTATTATTATAATTTTTCAACATAACGGTTTAGAGTTGGTGAAAGGCAGTGAATCAACTCTATTTTGGAGGCAGAGACTCCATCAGCTCCTCAGCATCGGCTCTCTGTCCAGTCCTCCCATTTATTGCAGCAGGAATACCTTTCCAAGAATGAAAAGTCTCAAGGGTGTCCACATATTTGCTCTCTCTGCACAGACAATGTCACGTGGAATAGGAAGTGAAGGGATTCCAGCTGGTATTATCTGCTGTTATTTTTACCTGCTCAGAAGGAGCTACTCAAGATTACCCAGCAAGCATCAGTTAGCATGTCTTTTAAGTCACTGATAACGTAGACTGAACTGGTCTCGGTGGTTGTACAACCCTAGGCCACATTTATACATTTAATCCATCCTCAGTGAAGCTTTTTGTAGAGAAACAAATACCACTACTCATTTACTCCCTCGAGAGGCAAATCCCCCATGTGTCAGATGATGCAATAAACATGGCTGGCATTTCCTCACATTCCAAGGAGTAAGAAGAAGGCAAGAGGAAGAGCTGTGCAAAAGCATAGGCATATTTATCTCCCAGTGTTAGAATGAATAAAATTGCTCTGCAACTGAGGTAGAGAAGTAGCTTTTTCCTAAAGTCTGACCACCTCAGGAGTCTTATCTGTCTTTGTTGAATATGTGTGTATCCTCAGCTCCTAACTCAGGTGCCTGCAGTTGATAGTAACTCCCATGAGTGTAAATTGCACACAAAGTCCTTGTTAGAGCCAGGTGCTGTACCAAGTCCCCTGAGCCTCAGTGCATTAGGAGTTGGCTGCTCTTTTATAACTACCCTTAGACTGAGGTGAGCTGTCATCTGAATCAATAACTGGGGTTCATTTCTCAGAGTAACCCTGTGCCACTGGACATAGTTTCCGTCCAATATTTTCAGTCTCCTAGACTAAAGGCGTGCAAGGCTTCATATACTGCTGTTCATGACAGACGGACTACTTGGGTCACTTTTACATTCAAAAAGAGATGAAAAGGGGCTCAACAGTTTTTGCAGTTTCCTGATCACTGCAAGGCTGGGCTAAAGTACTCTAGGCTTTCAGGCAATAAATTATGTCAGGCCATATCATGAGCCAGACTCACCTTGAAGGGCAGGAAGTGAACACATGACTGACTTCAGTGAGGATGTAGTCCCTGTATCAGACGTCGGTTTGACCCGGAACATATTTGGGATTGTTTCAATCTCTCCTGTTTAATTTTGTGTCTTTTTTCTTTCTCCACGGCTTTACAGAACAAAGAACTGTAGAAAGCTTCTAAACTCAGCAAAGAGAGAGATTAAGCAGATGGGGATTTTTGAAAGATGGTGTGGTTAAGAGGGGGTAGGAGACAGTGTCTGGGATCAGAATGTAACCTGACACATGAGCACTTTGCTGCTGCTGGAGCTTTAGCCTGTCATTCATTGTTGAAGTGTTCAGTGACTCAGTGTTTTCTCTGACTTTATGAATAAAATTAGGACAATATTTTATGAGGGAGTTGGGATGGAGATGAAAGCCTCAGCATGTGAAGTGCAAGAGGTACACTAGGTAGTTGTAGACTTGGAAGTTCACCTTGCAGAAGGAACACGAACCTCCTGAGACGTAATAGATGGAAGAAATTGTGACCCTTCTGAATGGGTGCTATGTAGAATGAGTGCATTTGCATGGGACACCTTGCCTCATAGATCCCTGTGGGATATTTCCTTTGTTGCTATGAAAAGGAGTCCAAGCCTACATACAGTAATCTTCTCAGCTGACCTGCTGAACACTAAGTATAAGCTCTTGTATAAGCACATGTATAAGCTCTTCCTTGGAGGCTGCTTAGTGAGGGTTCTTGTGTGAGTGCCAGAGTTGTAGTCCAGCTGACAGGAGGTGAGAACCTTAACCTGTATATCAGAGGAAAAAAATATTCAAGGAAACTATTTGCATAAAACATTTTTTAAAAAACATTGTTTAGTCTTGAAGGGCAAAGAGAGCTTCTCCATTGACTCAGATGGCAACGGTCTCTCTCAGTCTTTAGGGAACTTAAAGCCTTTGCCAAGAATGTCCTGAAATACCATTCCCACTGTATTATGGGGAGGGATTTGCAGCACTGTGATGCCATGGTGGACACTGCTTCCTCTCACTCTCCCCTGGGAGCCAAGATTGTGAAGAAACTAGGCAGAAATCTCAATTTGGGTCAAATGACCTGTGTAATTTTAATATTTACAATAGATTGTAGAAAACCATATACTAATGACTTTATATTTCCTTAACTCGGAGACAGACAGAGTGTATTTGTATTTGAAATATGGCATGAAATATTCCCAATAGTTGTCCTAAATAAACACAAGTGTTTGCATTACCTTTTCACCTGTAGCAGATTAAAGTGCTCCTTAGTCATTGGCTGTGAGTGAAAGCAAGATCAATCTCTATAATTCTACAAACCATTGTATAAATATATTCTGACTGTTTTTATACATCAATCACAGGAGATTATGAGGGACATGCCTTACTGTGCGTATTTCCTGCAAGCAAAATAGAACTGTCTGCAATTCTCATTGCAAAATTATGGAATGGACTGAATCATAAAGAAAACATACAGGAAAATCTGCTATTTCAGGACAGCTGTTCAATATTTTTGGACAGCTGAAATTATTTTTTTTTTACAAAAATAAAGCATGAAGGTCTTTCTTTACTAGAAATAGTGAGCCAAATTCATTAAGGGGATAATTTCAACTCACAAAATAGATCATTTCCTTTCTTCCCAAGTCTTGCTGAGCAAGCAACATTTCTTATTGCTATTCCCTATAACTTTTTTTTGAGTTTCCACATTCAGGCCCAGCAAAAATATCCCATTTTCAGACGTAAAGGATAAAGGAGAAGAAAACAGCTTGCTACAGTTGTAGAACCATGTGCTGTGACTCTCTGAATTCTCTCAATTCATCACTTCAGACACCACCATGGTGGCTGGACAGCAACCTGTGTAGTGAAGGGAACCTTGCTGGTACTACAAGCAAGTTCTGCACTGTCATACAGTGTGTGGAGAAGGTCAGGAGTGGAGACCATGAGTATAAATCATTGTGGTTCAGGTTAGAATCTATCCTCTAGCAAGTAGAAGTTAAAAAATTGATTAATCTGTGAAAATTCATGCTCATTAGAATAATTTCTTGAAGGTGTTAATTTTGTGCTTAGTTAGACATGGTCTGGAGGGGCTTAGATCTTAAGGGATGTATTCAGACCCAGTTTGACTGTTAATATTGCTGTCTTGATGAAGATATTTGGTGTGTTGACTTACCTGTTTTCCTCCTGTTCTCTGTCACATTTAGAGGTTTTTTTCCTTTGTTCAGACAAGGCAGAGGGTCTCCATTTGTGCAAAAGAGAGGGAAGATGGCAAATCAAATTCCTGAAGACAGATCTGGTTAGAAATGGGTTTTTGCAGTCTAAGAAGGACCATCAGTTGGGAGGGTCAAAATATATTCTTGCAGAAGTTTTGCCACCTTAGATCTATACAAAAATGGTGTCAGTTTTTTGCCATGGAATTGTATCTGATGTTACAGGGGTATAATCTCTTGACTGAAGTGTGTGTCTCTGTGAGTATACAAGTAATATTGTGGGGAGGGGAAAGGTAAGAAAAGAGAAGAATGAGACCTGAAATGTAGAATGGAAAGGCCTGAGAGCAACAAGGTACAGCAATTTCCCCCTGTGGGCCAGTAGCTTGTTCTCCTTCTCTCCCTCTCCTTCTCTCCCTCTTCCACATGCCACCTGATCATTACCTCAGCCAGCAGAGTTGTGCTGCATTGCATTACTGTACTGTCAACAGTCTGTGGGATATTATGATTACCACAGTGCTTTTATGAACTAAATCTTGGAAACTGCAGTCCATGTCCGTTACTGGAATGTGCTTCACACAGCTTCTGATCAAATGCTTTCAGAGTCAGATAATTAAGCATTGTGGAAATGCGTGTTTAAAGAGAAAAGCACATGTAAGGTTGTTTTCTCAGTTCCCCGTTCTGCAAGGCAATAAATGTGTCTAAGTACCCCCTGCTCCCTTCAGGTCATGGGAAGTTGAGGGTACTCAGCACCTGGGAACATCTGGCTTTAGCAGCCTGGGTAGCGCATTGCATCATTTCTTCACACCGTTGTTCATAATGTAATCGTGGTGCTTGGATAGGGACACTTGTACAGAAGTTCTTGACAAGTTGGTGTTTTTTTTCTTCCTTTAGGAAAGCCCATTGAAGGTTTCCAGTCTAATTCTTGCTTGCAAGCTGCCTGAATGGCAAAAAGCTTCCCATCTTTCAAGTAGCTGGAACGTGAATCTTACCAAGTGCCTCTGATTGTTTGGTTTGGCACTCAATCTTATAGTAAAACCCTTGTGGAAACTGAGCCCTCCTTTGGTCAATGCTCTTTTTCATCCCATCAGAGGCCTCCCTGTTCTTTGAAGGTTATAAGTACAAAGGGATATGGATAAAGGTTGAGGGAAAAGTCTTGATATTACTGATGGTGGACAAGTAGAGAACCAAAGATTTGAGTGTTATCGCCATAAGAGAATACAAAGCCTTGCAATTTCATGAGTTTCAGACAAACAATATTCTTTTTGCACAGTAGTGTCCTCTGTTAGTTAAGGTATGGCAAATGTTGTAGACCTCTGGAATCTAAGCACTGCAGGAAAAAAGGTGGAAAAAACTTAAGCACAGTAGGAGAAAGCCGTATCTGCTGTGACAATGTTTGAGGAACACTCGAGATAAAATTGCAGAGTGTAAATCTTGACTCTAAATCTTACACAAAGCTGGGATGAAGAAGAAAATGACAGAGGGGTGAGAATAACATAGACCAGTTGCAGTACACCCTTCAGGGCCTGGAAGGAAAATAAAAATAATCCTTGCTACACAGCAACTTTTCCAGTAGAAAAGGTGGATGCAGGAACCTCTCTTCACCCATTTGTTCTACCATTTACTGCTTTCTCCAGAGCAAAACCATGGTATGGTGAAGCTGAATGTGACTTTGCGGATGTCTTAGGTTGGCTTTCCTTGTTCATGAGACAGTATCAAGATCAGACACAAGCTAGAGGAACAGGAGAAAGAAATTGCGTGAATAAAACTAATGTCTGGTGAAAATAATGGGCTTGCCTGAAGGGGACTTTGTGGCATGCACATTGGTCCTGGCCATAATGTTGTATGATACTGTAGTTTCCTTGCCTTTGTACTAAGGTCCTATGTCTGTGTGGCTCAAAAGATGTAAATCTCTTTGAAAGGTGTCCGAGCACATCTGTAGTTGGTGTCCCAGGTAAGCTACATTGATGGGCAATTCTCTGACTACCTGTCAGAATTATTAGAATTTACCACCTATTACTACATGGGTGAATCACAGTCCAAAGCCATTATAAATTATTTAGCTATGAATTCTTAATAGTAACCATGAGCAAAATGTACTATCTGATACTTGTTTCTTAAACTGTTTATTTGAAAATAATATTAGCTTATTTTACTGGCTGTAAGCCCCAGTCACAGCCAGCCACTTGGTTTGGTTAAAGTACTTTGCTGGAGCATATGAAGATGGTTTGCCTTAGAGAGATTTTCTTAGAAGATGTCTTTCTGGCATGGGTTATATTCAGCATCAATTTATTATCTGCCATACTCCCATCAGATAGGTAGGAGGAGGGGTAGGACCTCACTAATCCATCTAAACCAATAATACTTTTTTGGCCTTAAAATCTAATGATCTAATTCAGTGCTTTGTCCTTGTGATCTGAACATTTCTACAAAGACCTTTTTCTCTTGTAAAACTGTTTTTCTCCCACCTACATGTCCTTGTGTAAGACTTTGAAGCCTAGGGCTGCCGAGCCAGATGAGAGCTGCAGATTGCAGCCTTGCTCTGTCCTGGATGCTTTTTGTGTCTGACTCTTGACTCGTCCTGAGCAAGACACCCATCATGTTGCAGAGGATTCCTAGCTTCAGCGTGTCAGATAGTGCATTATAGTTATAATTATAGTCACTAAGGTCCACACCAAAGGGGTTAAAAGGAGATGCTGTAAACTTGGACAACCTCACTACTATTTCTGAGGGCTAGATTTATTCTCTGGACTACTTCAGTCTCCCTCCAGAGAGTTCATTGTGTAAGTCAGTATGACAGATTTATCCATGCTCACAGAGATGGTGGCTGTTTTCTCACTAGGCAGGTGGAAGGAGAAAGCAGCATAAAGACAGCTGCCAGCTGAGAGGTCACAGTTGAACTCATGCCATGAAATGGCCATAAATTATAAATCTTCCAAAGAGTTACAGCTTCTGCTCTTATTTCTGTCTTGTCCTAAATTTCTCAGTTGCACTTCTATTTATTTTTGGCGTGTTATTATTGTCTGCAAAGGTTGCCAAGTGGCAGCTGGGCAGAGTTTCACCCGAAGAGCACAGCCCCTGGCCGCTGATCAGTGACGTTTCACTGAATCCTCACTGGTGTACTCCCCTCACCTGCACTCTGTATATCTGATGCATGCAATTGGGCTTGGGATCAGCTCATTTTACTTTCGTGGCCTTAGTTTATGCTCTGATTGGGAGTATTATCAAAGCCATCCCCAGGCAAGTAAAGCCAGTTACTCAGGGGTGGTTTGGGAAGTGCTGTAGATGATGAGACTGGATATATTCACTGGAAGTCCATACTAACCCTTGGAGCTCTTCAAAGGTCTGCTCTTGATGTCAGTGGGATTAGGCCCTGGGGGCATAATCTTGCACAGTGAAGAAAATGGTTCTGCATGATTCAGAGCTCTGAAATCATGTTGCTAGGTGCAGAAGGAAGCATATAGAGGCTGGATTTCAGCTGGTAAAGATCAGTGGAGCTCCTTTGAGGAACTGGCACTCAGCACCTTGCCTGATCATGTTCATCAATCAGCAAATTTTTTTTCCTGGTAGCATCTGTGCATATCCTTCAGTATTGACCCGTTTTGAATACTTGCAGACTAAGTTTAGAATAACCATTCTAAACTTCTACGAATTGCAGCTGCCCCATTGCATGTCCAAGTACTGTCTATTCTTAGTGTAGCCAAATTCCCCACAAATTCTTTTAGGGTCTGACTTCTTAGCTTAATTGAGTGTCATTGACACCATCTCCCTCCAACATTAGTGCCTCTACTGCTGTTTGCTATTTCCATTTGTATGATATACGTGCTGTAGGCCCAGTTTAATTACTGCTTCTTCAGTGGAGCAGAAACACGTGTACTCAGATGGATGCTCGTGAGCAATTCCAGCGGCATCGATGGAACAGTCACATGCTTAAAGCTGAGCTGGTGTGTGTGGGACCAAGTCCTTTAGGATTTGCCACTTTTATGGACCAAGGTCACTGATTTTTCAATTCAGTATGGATTCTCTAAGTCTTTGGTAAGGCTTCTGTTTTCTAGATCTGCTTAAAAGGTGGTTCAAAGGTAGAAACACCCACTGGGAGCAGCACCAAGTACTGCAGCTGCAACAGGGGATTTGAGATGTGCTGTGGGGAAGTGTGGTGGCCACACTCCTCAGAAGTGTTCCTCAGGAACACTCCTTCACAGACACGTTTTCTGTCACATGCTGACTTCGCAAAAAGCAGGTGGTGGAAAGGAAACCAGGCATGTAAGAAGGAAGCAAAGAAGGCTGGCCTTTTTATTGCTAGTAAAATTTCCTTTACTGCCAAAAGGTCTTTGAAGCAAAAATACCAGCTTGCTGGGTGGCATCCACAGCCTGATTTTAGCTTTAACCATATGGCAGCACAGTGTCAGATTTCTCCTAGCACATATAGCTTCCCACCAAGTGCTTTCCAGGTTCTAAGTGTCTGCAGTATTTCTTCCTCTCTCCCTTGGATTTTGGGATACAACAT
This sequence comes from Nicator chloris, assembly GCA_013400495.1. Taxonomy (NCBI): domain Eukaryota; kingdom Metazoa; phylum Chordata; class Aves; order Passeriformes; family Pycnonotidae; genus Nicator; species Nicator chloris. The sequence continues at coordinate 25,374 of WAAE01011216.1, read as the reverse complement.
GTTTGTTCTTGCAATTTTTTTTTTTCCGACATTCCACTTTCTTGATCACCAGCACTAGTATGATCTTGATTTCCTTAAGCACTTCTCTTTCTCCTCTGGGAAATTTATGTTTCTTTCTGGCATCTGTCCCCTCTCCTCTCTGCACACTCAGGCGAAGAATTCATTTCATTTTTTCCCCCTTAAACAATGCCCTTACTACTTGTGTCAATAAATTACTCTTGCCATTTTTAAGAGGCCCTTCTGTCTCCTTGACTGCCCTCTCCTTCTGTATGTACTTTAAAAATGTCTTATTTATCTTAACCCCTGCTGTGATCTTTCTCTGTTCAATTCTCCATCTTTGCCTTTCTTAACGTTTTTCAAGCCAACTGTGCCCTCTGATCTTTACACTCCTCTGCTGGACCCCATGTTTTATAGAGAAAATTTTTACAGAAGTTATTTTCTTAATTATACTTAATCCCACTGAATCATGGGATTCACTGTAAGCACCTTTTTTAGTACTACCCCTGCTTATTTGAGATTAGCAGAGTATGTTTGTATTTTCCTATTTGCCATTCGGCCTGTCTTTTTTCATACTTGGTAAAACAAAATTAAGATCACCCATCTATTATTTTTTATAACTTTTTACGGTTAATTTTTCTGTTCAGTCATTAATCTGTTTCTGTTCAGTCATTAATTCATAATCATAACTCCTCATTGCATTACAGATACTCTTATTTAGTGGTTTTTCCATTCAGACCTCAACCTGCCAGTCATTTGAATGGTGCCTTAATGTGTAAAGGAGGGTGTGTAATAATAGATTATCTTCTTCTGTGCCTCAGATACCGAGAAAGTCTTTTTAAGATTAAAAATTTCCCTTTCTTTCTGTATGCAGTACCAAGAAGAGTAGGACCCTGACCCCACTGAAGATGCACCTGGAGTGAAAAGACTAGTCAGGGATACCATCTTATTCTCCACATAAGACAGTCAATAGCCTTAAAAGTGAATGCTTATGATAATTCACCCTTATGGACTTACACTTGCAAAGGGCAGGGTTACCCAAGGGAGCAGAGCGAGACAGGAAATGAGTGATCTGTCCAAGGTTGCTGAGATCTGGCACTGTGAGGCAAGGCTGTGGAGTCACACAGCCTTTCAACTGGGGCAGTAAAGGAGAAGTTTCTGCAGCCAGTTTTCCAATTCTCTCCTCAGTTAAGCTTATCACTTCTCCCTGTACACTAAGCAAGCATCTCTGGCTGTTTTTCCCAAGTGTATGTAGAGGATTTGGGTTTGCACATGACCCTGTAATACTCCCCCAAAGCTAATATCACCTGCATGCTGAGCCTTTAAGAACAAAATTAGTCCATGTGAGATCCTGGTGACACATCTTTGCAGATATCATTTTGATTTTGAGTGTTTCCCCAGAAGGTCCTGCTGCAGCAGGCAAATAGATGCACACACTACCTTCTACAACCTCAAATGGATTTTCTTCAAAGACCTACATTTGATATGTAGTTGTCTTTTGCCTAACTTCACAGACTCATCATACCTTCTACTCTGATTCATTTTTAAAACTGTGGTATATTTCTCACCTTAGAGGAGGTGCAAATGATTGAGAGGTATAGATCCTGAATTAAGGCAAAAGTGGGTAGAAATGCTTTCCCCAAGCTTCCTCAAATTTTCCAAATTGCTTGTTGTCATGGTTTGACATGGTATGCCAAACATTCTCCACTAATTTCTCCTAGGTTAACTATTTTTTTTCATCTGAGATCATGACAAAACAGAAACAAAGGCAAAACAATCCAACTATGAATTACAAAGATAGATTTATTCACACACACTCAAAGGAAAAAGAAAGAAAGAAAAAAACCCATGAAAATGTCACAAAACACTTTTCCCTCCTCCCCTTAACAACATTTTAAATACAATCCAAACATCCATGTCCATTGTTCCAGCCCCTTGCAGCCTGCTCGAATGCCGCACGGGTTTCTCTCAGTCTTTGGGAATATTTCAAAATGCTTATCCAGCCTTCAGTGAAAATACACTCAGTCCACACTGTTGCTAGATAAAGCACACCCAAAACCACCAAGGAAAAAATGTGTCCACTTTCCCATGAAGTCTTCATTCTTTATCTCATCTTCTTCATCTCAGCAATCTCATTGGAGGAGGAGAAAAG
>WAAE01011216.1:0-23081 GCA_013400495.1 Nicator chloris | reverse complement strand
CGGGCCCGAGCCACCCAACCCCCTTCCCCTATCTACCCCCTCCCCACCCCCGCTAAACAGCAGGCTGGAGCAGGGGGGAAAGGGGCCCCCTCTGCCTCCTGGGCCCCCCGGGCCACCCACGGCCTCAGCCGCAGGGTGACTGGGCTGTTACCTCCTTGCCCGCAGGAAGGCCAAAGGGGCCAAACTTCCCATTCACTTCAGTATTACTCTGTTTGGTGGGTGTTTCACTCAGATGTAACTTCCTGCTTTTCAAACCATTACACTTGTAAAATACCATTGTGCTGTGTAACGGAGTCACTGGTTAGCTCTGACGGCACTGGGATCCATGGGCATTTTACCAGGTTTTAAGTGTAGCAGTCCTCTCCCAGAAAGATTTAAGTACGTTAAATCCCTTAATTTACAATCAAAAAAGAAACGACATCCAGAATAAACACACATGGCTTTGCCCTTTACATTTGAAGAAAAGATGGCAGTGGATTCTTCAGGGTAATTTTAATTAGGTCTTGGTTTCAGCCTGGGTCTTCCCTGATGTCTTCCAGCCCTGAGTCCCTCTGTGATGTAACATCTCTTATGCTGCAGCCCCTGAGCCCAGACCCAAGGCTTGGACATGGAATGATGCTACACCAGGCAACAAGCAGCTGCTATTCTCTAAAGCTCTACCAGGCATCTCAAAGCGCTGTGCAGCAGAAGACGCCAATAATAGTTTATCCCTGAGAATTTTTCTTCAGTCTCTGCCTCATTGTCTAAAAGAGACTTCTCGTATGTGTCTGATCAGGTGTAAACTATTTCAGAATTCATTTGGGTTGTTGCTGCTGAAGTTTAGGCACCCACCCTGATCTGACAGGAGTGCTCCTGTCTTGTGTATGAAAAGTTGGTTATCTGGGAATTTTTTTTTAAATTATTTTTATTTTAGTCCCCTGACAGTAGTAAGGGAAACTTCCCACCCTTGTCCTGTGCATCCTTAGAACTTTTTTAACATCCCTTCAATTTCCATATGGCTGAAGAGATGCCAAACCTGAATTCAATCTCTCAGAAATCTTCTTTATCCTCTTTTTTTCAGCTGCTTTGTATTTTTCCCCAGCCCATTCCCCCCTCCTCCACGTTAGGCACTAAGTGATTATAGAACAAACTTCATAGTGTGTCGGAGTTCAGGGCATTCCTCTGACTGCCCTGGAAGTTTTGAGATCCTGGCAGGGGGCCAGAAACCCCCATGCACAGAGCCCTGAGAGACAGCAGGGGGTCAGAAACCCCCCTGCACAGAGCCCCAAAGAGACATTGTCCTGGATCTCAGTCCATGGAAGAGCTTTCAGCTTGTGAAATGAATTACAAGTCACGAGAATGTAAGAAAAATAGTAGTAATAGTAGTAGTTAAGTAATCACAGGGTGCAAATGTAGAATATTAGGATTTTTAGAAAGGGGTCAAAAGAAAAATATGGTGGACTTGGGTGTGGTTCTTGTTCTTTTTGTTCTTCTTCTTGGTATCCATTTTTCTGCTGTAGTGGTTCACAGGGATTGGTGTAGGGTAGAGGTGACATGTCTAACATTAACAGTAGGTATTGGTGATTAATAGTAAATAAAAGATACGTAGAAAGTAGTATAAAAGTTCTGCCCGCCTGTCGTGGGCTGGGGAGTCGTTTCATGCCTTTGCTGTGAGACCTTCGCAAGGCACAGAAAGAATTTGTAGATAAGAAATAATAAACAACCAAGAAAAACCTGGAATGACAGCCTTCTTTTGCTTCACCACGGGGCATTCAGGGAAAAAAGACTCTCATCTGTCATATCTTGGGAAACAAAAACCCGAGAATAGTGGGCATCCAGAGGACAATTTTACGTTAAATATATAATAATTCCCACACCCAAGAGAATAAAAAAAAAAATAGACAAATACAAATCTACAAAAAGCTTGTTTTCCTTCCACAAATTAAAATTTACCTCTTCAGTTTGCAATCAACTGGTTGGTGTGACTATGCAGCTAAGCTGGAAGTAGCTGTAGTTAGTATTTTGTTGGAATAATATCAAATTTCCTTCTATGCTTTGCATAGCTGTCACCCAGTGATATGATAGGTTTGTGATTTATGAACCTACTAAAAGCACTTTCACTGACTTGTCATAATAAACTTTACTTAAAACATTAAAACATAAAACATCAACCAGCAGTTTAAAGAGAGATGCCATACAAATGCTTTCAAATTTAGTTAAGCTCTGGTGCAAATCCTGGAAATGAAGACCCCAGCATAAGTTTTCTAGGAGTTGTCATGCTAGAATCTGTTGTGCTAAGTAGCAGGAATTATAAATACAAATGCCTTGAAGTATGAAGCGCTGACAAGAAGCTTGGCTCTGTCTCAAACCCTCATCACTTTTGAAGGTCTTGCTGAGACCATGAAGCTGAACCCAGCTGCAGCAACCACAATAGATTTGAATTGCCAAAAGTTGCTGGAACGTCCCGTCATACAAGTTGGTGTTGTACAACCTGGCTGTTATTTGTGTCCCTGTGACTGTTCGGTTTAGGACCTGTTTTTGTAAAGCCAAGGAAGCTGGCAGTGGCTGTGATATAGACCATGGCCCAGACCTTACATCAGTGTGACTATTCCCTGCTTGAAGATGAGTACCTTCAGCTCCTTTGGTGTAGCTGGATTCATTTGTGGTTTAGTCAGCTGGGTTGTGGAGTGAGAAACAGTTCATTTAATCTGAAATAGACATCGGTGATGACCAAGAGGAATTATCTTTCTAATTGAAGGCATATATTAGTGTTTTTCAAGGATCTCTGAGTTAAGATGGGAAAATCCAGTTCTCTTCAGGGTCAGAGTCCTGTGCAGCAGTGACAGGGGTTCACAACAGCAGTGGTGGTGTGCTAGAGCTGTTCAGTGTTTGCTGGTTTCCCATTGTGTGATGTGGGCTGCATTGATCATGCAGTGTGGTGCTGCTTGGCTTTCTCACCAGCTTTCCTGGAAATCTACCTGAGCATCACTTGCCAAGCTGAAGAACTTACAAGTTCTGACTTAGTGACTCTCTCTTGTTTCTAATTGGTGAGCAGTATTCCTAATTTTGAAAGCCATTAAACTATGTTGAAATTGAATTGAATTGAATTCTCTCTAAGAACTACTTGCTTTATTAAAGCCTCATTACTATCTTGAAAAATGTTAAATAATGGGATGGCAAGGCCTACTCTGTGTTTCTGTCTTGCACCTTTAGAATTGCTTTTTTAAATTACTTTCTCAATAATTTTAGTTTGTTCATGCCATAACTGTCTTCAAGACTGAATACGCAGCTTTATAAATGATCCAGAAGATGCTTAGGGATTACTGTTTTAGTCATAGTAGTCCACAATTCAACATATGTCAGGTTTACAGACCCTTTCATGTTATCTGATCCATGGAATCCCATAGAGATTTCCTGAGACACTTTAAAATTGGTGAGGAAATACTACAAGGAAAATATGCAGGCAACAAATCAGGGTTCCACAAATACTTTTGTCATCGTGAGGCTGCTTGAGGCTGCACATACATGTGTAAAACACTGGTGATGAAAAAGTAACAGATGAGTAGTCACTATTCTGGAAATATCAGGAAATACTAAGTTCTGTTTTCTCTGCCAGGAGGAAGGGATGTTAAGACTGAATGGTTTCCATAAGAAGAAAAAGAAAAATGCAGCTAAACTGTATTTCTTTCTACCATATGCAAGTGCAGAATGTAATATCAATAATTGTTTGTATCTGTGGTTCTTTTGTACTAGTTAAATGGGAAATAGATGATTTGCTGGAAGTATGTTTGCAGTATTTTTGATTAGAATGCTACAAACCAAAGTAGTTGTTTGTGGTTAAATTTTGTAAGACTGTCATTCTCCTTCATCATTTACAGGCAATGATGATCAACCACCTCTTGCATAGGGATGCTATGGCTAAAACCAATTTGCAACCCTGAATGAAATTAATGACATTTCCTTTCTGGACAGATGTCCAAACAGATGCTGGGGAGAAGGTGATAGGGATAAGTGTGTGCAAAGCCTGATGGCAGGAAATACTACCCATGACCTGCTAAAACACATTTTCTCCTTCAATCAGACATGCACACACATTGCAACGTATCCTTGGAGAGTGAGCTGTGTCTGCTGCTGGTGTACACCTTCCTCAGGCAGCCTGTTTGCCAGCCAGAGTTCCTGTATTCTTTCTGGACAGAAATGACTTCCCTGGAGATAGGTGAAGGGTTCAACACCCACAGCTGGATACCCACGGTTAGGTGGTGCAAATCTCTAACCACTACACCTTCCTTTTGGCAGTCCACCTTCAAACATCTATCACGAGATCATTAAATATTCTCCACCCTAAAACTATCAGCTCAAGGAGGGTCATCAGAAAGACTCCTTTTGCCTGCTCTTATCTTGTCTCTCTTCATTCAGTCTCTTTCACAGGGATCAAGTCAGCAGTAATGTTTTTATAAGAAAGGCATCATTTCATTCTGGGCATAGAGCCTAATTAATGGGAAATCTAAAATTCCCACCTTGGAACTTACTGTGTTGAGTCCCTTATGCTTCAGGCTTTCCATAGGCAGGGCATGTGCTGACTTCTATGGGAAGGCAAGGCAAGGCAATGGGAAAAGATGGGAAGGGGAAAAAGATGGGAGGATGAACATGTTATCAATTCTTATACTAAATAACTGGAGGCACTATTTGATTTTCAAAAATGCCTTAAATTCATTTTTGGCCAACAGGAAAGAATTTTCAGATGGGTAAATAACACAGTCAGTTTTTTCATTCACGCTTTTTTGTGCCCTAAATTCAGAAGGAAAGGTAAAATATAGCTCACAAGTTCTCTTACCTGGGCAGCTGTAATCATATAGTTTGATTTAATGTCATACATCACATTGGTGTTTCTGTTGTGGGAGGAGGAAAAAAAGAAGGCTGAGCAGCATAAATGTAGAAAAATGTTACTGGAAAGATTACATTTTTCTCCCAGTGGGTGAAAATTAGCTTACTTGTACAGGGTCAGAGGGACAGCCAGGTAAAATCTTGTCCATCAGACCGAAGATTTTTACATGGTACTGGCTCCTTTGCCTGGGTTTCCAGATCCTACACTTGTTCTGCTCTTGTTTAGCTCTTTTTGGTGAAACTGTAATTGTCATATGCTGCTAGATAGGGGGATGTTCATTCATTTCCTTCCTTTCTTGATTTTCATAGTAGAAGGAGACTTGATTTTATAAAATGTAATTGCATTGACTGCTCTTGTTACCAGGATTGATTGTATTGACTTGAGTTGCATGCTGTTATGTTTTCACACTCTTGATTTAAAATATACTTTTGCTTTTGTATTTTTCCCCTGCATTTTAAGATTATTTACAGTACATTTTGAGTTAAGGTTCTTCTGCATTTGATTTATAAAGCACTGGAATTGCTCTGAAATGCTGTCAAAAGTATTCTGAGTACGTGACAGTAACCACTAGAACCAATTGCTGTTGACCTCAGTCATGTCAACTATCATAACCTTCCCTCAGGTTAGAAGGTTGAAGCTGGGAAATACATTTCAGCTTCTTATTCCTGTGTGTCACGTCCTTATTGCAATCCATTTCAATTGTTCATTAGGGAATTGGGATAGCTGAGAATACCACAGTGAATAAATAATAGCAACTAGATGTCTGTAGAGGATCATGCTGGTAGCAAAATGCAGGGGATGTGCCACTGAGCCCTTGAGGTGAGGGGAATTATGAAGATTTCATTTTAGATGTGGTGGTGATGCATAAATTATTTGTGGAAGTGTTTATTTACTTGGATACCATGAGAAGTGCACGTGAGGGTAGAGGCTGACATTTTTCAGACTTTGACACTTAGGTACTTAACCCTGTATATAGGTATGGGAAAGGATGAAGCATGATTTTAACACCTGATGAATAGTCAAATTACTGACATCTGGCACTACTTGCTATCTCTGAAAATTAGGCTACTTCTATTTAGCTGCTCAAATATTGTTTTGCAACATGATTTTCAAAGACATTTTAGAGAATGTGAGTAAAAGCCATGGCCTCTCTTAAAAACCTTTGCTTGAGGTGTCTGCTTTCAGCTACTTAGGTGGAATTGGAAAAATGATAAACACTGTTGTAACTTTTCTCTTATTCGGGGCAGTGGGAGAATTACCACTGATTTCTGTGGGAGCTGAATTCAGCTGATGAATGCATAAAAACCTGTCTTTGGACTTAAATCTTACCAAGTCACAATGTCTCTTTCTTTGTGAACACAGCTGATGCTGGATTTCAGGAACATTTACCCAGATTCCTCACAAAGAGAATATATAAAAGCCATTTATGTGGTTCCTCAGCAAAAATAAAATGCTTTAGCAACAATAATTGAGAAATTTCCTTTTGTACACTTTCTGCTTTTCTTTCCTTACATTGTTTTTCACCCTTTCTCCCACTTTGTATTCTGTGACGTTTGGAATTCCTTCTCTAAGTCGATGTGTTTCCAAAGACTTTGAGAAGAGATGTGAAATGCCTCCGAAGGAGACGCTAATAGCCTCAAAGCCCGGATTAGAGGACATATACATACCGTCTGTGTCCTATTAGGTCTCAAGTAAAGTCTTGTTTAAAGTAAAATATCAACTGTCTTTTGAAATGCCATCATTCCCTAAAGTCCTGTTACAGAGCCCTAAATCTCGAATACAGTATCTCTACATCTACAGGCAAAGGACAAAGGGTCAAAGACATAGTTTCTCCTTATTTAAGATTCCTCTTTCATTTTATTACAGGACCCTGGGGTAGACTCTCTCTTCAAGTCCAGTCTTCACCAATCACATGCTAATAACTTCAGCTGAAAGAGGGCTCTACCCTAATGTCATTATACTCCCAAGCAATGATTGATTGTGTTATAGTATGTTTTTGAAACCTAATTACTGTCTCAGTTTGTATTTGAGCTCATTAATCTTCTAGCCTGTAAATAAGTAAAATTGACTAAATAACTGAATTTCTTTAATGATGGGTTCAAGTTATCTTTATACCTACTGTTTCTATTAACCTTTCTATTGCCAGAAGTGATTTTTTTTTTGTTGTTATTGGGGTTCTCTTTTAGTTTTTATAAGCTTGCATGGCTGGCAATGCACCTGTTTCAAGCACTCACCTCACCGAATGCATCGCTGATACCGAACAGACAGACCCAGCCTGGCTGCAGCCTCCCCATCCTCCTCAAGCCAGAAGGCTGCTTTTAGGGTCCTAAAAGAAACAGTTCTCCCTACAGCTGCAGTCTTGCAAAAAATTATCTGGGGAAGCTAGTAGGAAGGTAGACAGGCAGATGTATATTTGTCTTAAGAATTAGATAAAGGATGAGAAGAATTCTTCAGAAAACTGTTTATTCTGTAGCCTCTGTATTGAAAGGACTGGCCTTTGGACTGAGCAGCAATCTCTAACCTGGACACCTCCATTGTGCTGGATGTCTGTAGCTGTGGCTGACTAAGAGGGGCCAGTGGCAAGACCCCAGCAGCTTGTTTGAGCAACCATGCCTACACTTTGGGTCTAGGACCATGTGTTCTTCCAAAAAGCATCATCAAGTCCTTAAGGCAACATGCCCTTGTACAGCCTGGAGTGACTCCTCAGTGTGTGGCTTTTGGATGGACTCTTTCTTTGAGAGTTCAACCCTTTGGTATGTTTGAACATAGTTACTTGAGAGGCCAGTGCTCTCTGCAGTCCTTTTTTCTTGCAAGAGCCTCATCTGCTGGATCCTTGCCACTGCTGACAAATAAATGAAGGGTCTGGCAATATCCAGCATAAGCTTGTGGAACAAATTTCCAGGAAAAACAAGCATGACCACGAGCTTCAGCACAAGCAGAAACATATGGCAACTTCATCTCCTTGTTTTGGTTCCCTCTAGTAAACTGATTTAATCTACAGATCCATGTACCTATTTAAATTCTCTTCCTACATGCCAGTCAGGAAGCAAGGGAATGGTGATTGATTATTTTAATTTATTGGGAAACACTTAGATAGTCTGGACAATGGGGACTTTATAAGCGCCCAGGTGGACAGGACATCTCGCGCGCTTGTCACGCTTGCCAGATGTGTTAGCTGTGACTCCAGGCCCTGATGAGCGACTTCAATTTGATCTGTGTCTTGCCAAAGCACTTAAGCACATGCTTATCTCTAGATATATGAATAGTCCCTTGAGAATGCCCATGTGCTTAAAGTTCGGCATGCATTTAAGTGCTTTACTGGAGCAGGCTCCTCAGCCTTTCTGGGGATAATTAAGCCATGCCAAAAGCTGTTTTACTGCCACATTTTCTTTCTGGTTTACAGGATGAGAAAATCCATTTTCATCAAAATACCAAGTGAATAATTTTTAACCTGATTATTTGTTAAAGGATTCATGTCACTAGAAAGAACTTCTTTGCTCCTTCCTTCCATTCAGTGGTGCCTATGTTTTTAATACCTCCTCTTCTATTGCTTAGCAGCGAGGTATGCTGTAACTGAGCCAAGCTCTGCTTATATACCTGGCAGTGTTAATGAAAGGTGGTGACCTTTGGCCACTCCTTCAGTAATGAACCTCTCTACAGTAGGACCAGATGGTGCTTTCACTTCCAAGGGTGCAACATAACTGAGGTTATGCAGGTGCAAGTGTATTTCTGGAAAGGTTCCCTTCGTGGGGGAGTGGCGCAGTGGGATTGGTAGCCAGAGGGAGAAAATGGCCTTAGGAGGATAAATATAAAAGAAACATACTCAGAAAATGGAAGATGTTTTTTGTGCAGCTGGTATTATGCAGCACAGACGAAGTAATTACAGCCATAAAGCTCCTCTGTGCTGTAGGCAGGAGCTTGTACACCTTTATGGTTTGTGGGCAAAGGAGTTTGATTGGTCATTGTTTAGCAATGTAAGAATCAAAAAAACTCAGCAAGTCAGTATGGCCATGCATGTAATAACTTAGCATTTTCTATGCAACTCCAATGAAGGGAAGGATTAAGGGGAGGAACAGGGAAAATTTTGGGTCGAGAACCTGAAAAGTAGAATTGATCCATCCTTGGACTGAGCAACCTGCTTTGCCAAAGATGTGGCCAAAGGTGTTAGAATCAATGTCCAAAGCCTGAAGGGAGGTGAAAGGAGGAGGGGAGCAGCATGTCTGACTGCATCCTTGGCGTCTCCCATGTTGGGGTGGTTCAGCCTCCAGTCTCCTGATGAAAACAAGCATGTTCCGCTTCATTTCCTGGTTTGGAAAATGTGGGTTGAATGCTAAAAGGCTAATTGCACATTGTTTTTAAAAATTAGTTTGATAATTCATCATATTGTAATTAAACTAATTAGAACACTATTCATTTCCAACCACCTTAATTAGGCCTCAACTTGGCAGGGAGCCCATGAGACCAAAATGTTGCAATTTGTTAAACAATCGAAAGACTTTGATAACAAATGACTGTATTCAGCTACATTTTGGTTAATAAGATTAATATATAAATCTAGTTATACTTTGTTCCCTCAGAATCTGGCAGGGCTTGCAGGTCTTCTGATCCCCCCACGAAATTCCCGAGGTCTGAATTAAAATAACTGGAAAATTTTCCCAGTCTTACAGACTCTCCTGATTTTTGCCCTGTAGCAGGCGTTTGTGAGACTGAAATTATTTTTTAAAAAAAATTTTGTTTGTTTGTTTGTTTGTTTTATATTTTTGTTTCTTCTAATCGAGTAAACAGCTTTCAAACTAAAGTAGCGAGTTTGTGGAGCAGAGATGCAGGCTGGGGCTGTAGGCTGGGAGGGTGTTGGTGTGTCTGGCTCTCTGGGTTTGCTTTTGGGGGCGCTGTTGGATCAGGCTGCACTTTCCCAGTTGCACAGCACAGGAGATTCCCTTTGTACCCTTTTTGGACTTCTGGCCCTTGTCGTATCAGTGTGACAAATGCTTGGCGAGGGCATGAGCTGGCACCCCAAACTCACATGAGAGGTGGAGGACTTCCGTGGTGGTTGGTTCATCAGTGGTGAATTTCCCTGCATGCTCCCTTTGACAGCATAATGAAGTGATAATTACCTAAATGAATAAATGTTGATGGCTGAGATAAATATCCACATTCCCTTAATCTATTTTCCTCTGAAATTGCTAAAGGAAATTTGGCTTTAATGGGAGGTATATGTCAATTTTTACAAATGATTGTAAATCTGTTTAGAGAGAACTTAGATGAGTCAGTCTCTGTTTCGGCAGTAAAAGTTATTGATGTATGAAGGCAGAAGCTGGACCAAAAAAATTGAACAAGATATTGTAATAATTATGTTTCTCAGTGTCACTACCTTTTTACAACATATGGTTTGTTTCTGTTCTTTCCACATCCTGCAGATGTTGCTGAACACATGAAAAACACTGATGAGAGAATATTTTAGCCAAGAAGCAATTTCAGCGAATATTATAAAAGGGTATCCTCTTAACTCTCCAGAAGATGAGTAACTAAAGAATTCCAGTTTCATTGCTAGTAAAGATCAGATCAATAAGCAAATGGGCCAGGGGCCCTCTAAAAGTGTCAGGAATAATCTGTTGTGGATGAAATAGAAAAGTATCAGGAAACAGTATGAAGTAATAAATCCAGATGGAGTCTTATTCTGACACCCTTCCTGAGCCTTACTCCTTAAATAGACTTACTGATATTAGAGGCTTGAGTTCAAGCTGCTGATGTGGGACTTCCTTCCTTGCCTATCTCTGCTTCACATGGCAGAGAAAAAGAGGGAAATGCGAAAAGCTTACTTGCAAACAATTTTTCCACTGTGTTTCTGAGTTGTGTAGCTTACTGATGAGCCAGGTTGTAAATTCTGTCTGACCATCTACATGGCCAGCATCTGTGCCAGTCTGGCAGACAGATGGTTGTTGGGACAGCAGGGCACAGGACAGTGCACAGGACGGCTGAGGGATCCAGTCTCTTGTTGCTGTAGAGTTAGGAAAGGCAGCCTGTCTCTTGCTTTGCCTTTACCACAGCAAAGCTCTTTGCCGAACTTGCCCTTAGCTCTTAAATAGTCTCAAAATACTTAGTCTGAGGGTGCTGACTGATTTTCCATCCTGTTTCATCTGGTTTTATCTGTTGATCATTTTTCCATGGGTTTAGGCACCTTTCTGAACCCTGGGGAATTTTCTGGAAAAGGCTGGAAGGCAGGGAAGTTGCAAACCATCATCCAGCAGCAGCATGGGTTTCTGCCATGGCCTCTCTGGGTTCAAGAGACAGGAATGCAGCCGCTCCTCCTTCCCCCAGTGGTTCCAAAGGGATGTGTACTCCGTGTGTACTCCTGCAGTGCCTCTGTACTGCACAGCAGGCCTGCACAGGAGCCTGAAGTTCTCAGAGGTAACTCAGGATCTTCTGTCATTGATGTCAGAGGTGGGACAGAACTCCTGCCTCTTGCTATCTCCTCAAAACATAGATGGCAAAGGAGAAATATTGTGTGCATGGAAGCCAATGGTAAATTTCTGCTCTTTTCTCAGTGGCTTGGGCTTCACTTGCATGCTGAAATGAGAAAGAGTGATGGAAAGGATGACTCCGAAGCAGTCTAAGTTGGGAATCTGAAAAAGACTGAGGAAGGAAAAGGCTACTATATTTAATGGCTCTTTGTCAGGGAAAACTAGGATATTATGGAAGAGGTATTAGAAGAGTTCTGCTGGGACTTAGTAAGTGACAGGACAGGAGTGGGCAGGCTGTAGAAAATGCATCTGATGTACCTTGGCTCTTGGCATGGTACCTCCAAGTGGTCACAGTGTAATTCAGAGGTGAATTTTGAAATGGGTACCTGGAAGATAGGCTGAGTGGCTGAAATGGACTTCAGCTGCCCATGCTGCCAGAGAAAAATCCTCTTCAAAGTCTTTTTCTTTTATGAAGATGAGCATAAATTGAGGGTTATTTTTCAGCAAAGACACAGCAGTAGATGGGAAGGTGCATAAACAGGTGCATCGTTTCTCTCCTCCCTTCTTGAGCAGCTCATTTTAATATACACCAGTTATTGCTGTGCATAATAATGAACATCTGTCAAATGCCTTCCAGAGTGTGTGAAAATCCACCTACAGAGCTCAAATGCAGGCAAGCCGCGTAGTAGCTCTGCTGCTGCCCATATTGCCAGAGAAACTTCTCCAAGCTGAAATCTCTCCAGTTCACACTCTACTTCAGACTTCTATTTTCTAGTCAAATACGTTATTTCTCTGCACAAAACATAAGGACACTCCAGTGACCACCAGTGTCCCTAATGTAATTTTACAGAAATCTCTGACTCTGCTTGAATCCAAAGCCCTGGAGACCCCCAGTTCCTGAGGTGATGGCCTCCAGCCAGGAAAGAATGAGGTCCCTTAGGTCAAATTCTCCCCCCAGATAGAGCCATTGCAACTCTAATAAAGGAAATGAGGTTGCCAGGGTGTGGTTGGAGACAGAATTTGGCCATATTTAAAGTCTGTGGAGTGACTCCAGGATGAGATCAAGAATTGGCCTCTCCCTTCAGCCTCCCCTTCAATATTAGTTCTTTATAAAGCAGCATACGTTGCCTCATGCTTGCATTCCTGTAGCAGAGGCTGGGTCCAAAGCCCTCTAAAGATGTTTAGAGATTTCCTTTTGGAGACTAGATCAGGTTACCAGACAAGACATACCGTCCAACTGCAATAAACTTGTTCCTTAGATGTATTTTTGTTCAGACAAATCTCAGGCTTAATAATCACAGTTGAATTTGAAAAGTCCTTCTTCTCTTTTACTTTGCACCACTGAGAAGTAAAAAGGAGATAGAAAAAATACCCTCAAAAGAAAACCCAACACTTAGCTGTGAGAGCCTGTATTTGGTTGGTGATGCTTTGTGGAGGTCACAGGGATTAATGAAAAACATGATTAGAACAACATCAAGCTGGGGGCCCCCGTTTGGCACTGCAGCATCCATTTGGGTATATCATATTGCATTATGTGATGTAAGAATGTGGGCTAGTGTAATCAAAATGTAACTGCAATCCTTACCAGAAACACCTGTTTAACCTCAGCTAACCCGGGAAGAGAATGTCAGATATTTTATTTCCCTACTTGAGCATCAGAGGTGTAGTGGCGAAAGCACAAGAATGAAGCTTCTGTTTGTAGGTCCTGGAAATTGAAGTATTTAGAGCTTTGTGCCCAGTCCATCCCAAAATACATTTTATGTTCCTTAGTTATGTGATTACTTAACTTAGTTATGTGCTTGGGAAGACTGCCGAAGTGAGGGGAACGGAGTCTGATGATGGAAATATTTAATCTGGGATTTGATAAACTGTGGCTAGTGGCAATATGAGCTGCTTCTGGCCCAAGAACAGAGGTCTGTAAAGTACCAAGGAAGCAGCGAGGTCTTTTGGCACTTTTTGAGGAAAAACTGGTTTGAAAAAAGGACAGAGCTCAAGCCCAGATCTGAGTTGAATTTGCCAATTTTATCACTTTGCCCAGAGAACCCTTGGAATCATTCTCTTGGTGATAAATGCTGAGTTGCTGCCAAAGCAGGGTGGCAGCACAGCAAAGAATAAGTGTTGTGATGGTTCAGGTATCAATGTGAGACTGAAGAGAAAAATTATTTCCTTCTATTGTGCTGCAAGTCTTTCTTTTCTTTTCTTTTCTTTTCTTTTCTTTTCTTTTCTTTTCTTTTCTTTTCTTTTCTTTTCTTTTCTTTTCTTTTCTTTTCTTTTCCCTGTTAGAGATTAGTTTTTAGTTTAAGTCTGTCACTGAAATTCCTCTGTTCTTCGGTGATTCATCCTCCTAATTGAGAAGTTTGTGTATAGGATGAATTATGTTCTGCAGAAATTCCTCTAAGTGTTGGAGCACATATAACTACCTGAGATGATATGCTGTGAACTTTTAGTTAGCTAAGATGAGGTGAGATGACTCATGGCACCCCAGCTGACTGCTTCTTTAGAGCAAGGATGCCCACACTTCCATGTTCCATCAGTGTAACTACTTGTAAGAATAAATGTTAAATTTTAAAAGGAGCACGTTTCAAAGAGCCTACATGAGACAAAGTGTTTCAGAAGTTAGTGGGAAGCACTCACTTCTTTTTTTATAATTCCCAAAGAAGACTGAAAAGCCACCATAGATACTTCAGAGGTTTGGGTGTTTTATTCATTTCTGTATAGTCCAAAGCTTCACTTGCAGTGACATTGGTGTTGAATTGCTCTTTGTACCTTGAGCAACCTAACCCCCTTTTGCTGAGCTGTGCTGGGAAAATTCTCACTGCCTTGTATAAGATCAGGAGTCCTCAAGGAGATTTTGGGTATTAGGGTGTTGACCTAAGAGCTCCAGTGCAGAATGCAGGTGGTTCAGTGGAGACACCTGGACCTGCAGCTGAGGCTACACCTTGAAGAGGTGATAAATCAACAGCTTTATTGACTCCAGCAGAGCTACTGCCTTGTTTCCAAGTCCAAAGTGTCAGTGGATATATGGTACTTTTACCCTTCCAATCAGAATCCTGAGTCAAGTCAGAGCTGTTGCAAGGTAAAGGTGTAGTTTTGGAAGGGTAATCAGTGATGGAAAACAAAAAAGGGGTTTATGAGGCAATATCAGACAAATGAAAGGCTTTGTGTTTTAAAGATTTGGAGAAGCTGCTCTGGCAAAAGGGCTCAGAGCGGAAATGACAGGCACAAATCTGTCATGAGGGGCAGCAAACTCCAGTGTGCCCAGATCCCTGGTTTGTCATATTCCGATGCTGATGGATGACCTACTGAGGCATTTTCTGCTGAAATGTATCATGGAATTTTGTGCAGGGTTGGATAGAAAATAAAAGGAACATTGGCATAAACCAAATGAACAAAGCAGTGATATCCCCATGCCACCAGCAGCCCATACTGTAAGGGGTGGTGTGTATGGTGTGTTCTGGCTTTGGCACAGCAGCACTTACAGGGCTCAGAGTCATTGCATGGGGTCACTGCATTGCCTGTCTGTGCTGTGACTGATTTAACCAGCATTAGACAAATCACTCATTCCCATAGGCATTAAATTGTGAATGTTTTTTGAGCAGCTTACCAACTCTATTTATTTCTACTTTTTTTTTAAACAAAACCAGGTGAAACAAGATCCTGTCCTCTGCTGATGTCTTGTTTCAGGGAATAGTTTATCTTGAGACAGACAAGAGTGTATCGAGTTCTCCACAGCTTGTCAAGGCAAATACTTGTCAGTGGCTTAAATATTTTCATGAATATTAGGGAATCATGAATATTAGGGAATCATCTTGCAAGAGGAATAAGAGCCTAAGTTCCAGCTGACCCCTCCCACCCTTTTTCCTGAGCCCACAAAACCAGGAGGGACTAGCTACATTTGAAAACAGATGCCCCTACAATTGGGGAGGAAGAAACACGACTGACTGCTTAGAAAAGAGGCCTTCGGGTAACATATTAGCAGATCCACAGATTCATGACAAAAGTGCAATCAGAAAAAACCAGCTTAAGGTCTCAACTCACTGCTCCTCTTCCATGAAGGCAGTTTATGTCAATGAAGATGCCTCATAGTTCTTCAGCCTAGAAAAGTTCAGACACGGGAGGGCCTTTGGAAATTTACAGCAGCCAAAAAGCCCAGTACTGTAATTTCTTTAATCTGATCAGACTTGTTCTTAACCCTGAGACATAAATACCCAGCACATTACACCTTTGATTTACTATTACACATGTATCAGAGAAACAGTGGTCCTTTTGAATTATGCATTCTCTTAACAGAACATTAAACCTTATGGGGAGATGGAGTGGCCCAACACACAGCTATTATCCTGACAGAGGGGAGGGTGAGACCAAGAGTAATGCTCCCAAGCTACAGAAACTCTGAGTTTTTCTTGGATTGCTTGAATGAGCATTATAAATAGCACTTTGTTCCTTCTCGTTAATAAATAGTGTTTAGATTGTTCGCAAGAAACCTGATAGATGGCTCATCAAGAGGAACAGGAGGGATTATTATTTGACATAAAAGAAGAACAACATCTCTAACTCCTGAAACTTGCCTTGAAACTGATGCAGAACTGTGCCTTGGCTTCTGGGAACAAAGCACATCTTTTAATAACGTGCAAATTCATTTGTTGTTGGTTCTTCATATCAAGACATGGCGAAAAGTTACTACAGTAGTGCAGGAAATCAAGTTTGATTTTGTAATATAGTCAAATGAGTACTTTGGAGTGCTATGTTTAAGATCAATAAGGAAGCAGTAACTACATTTGCTGTCATATGGTGATATTGATGTAAAAATGTAGTGGTCAAAATGATAAAATCAATTTCATAATTTAATCAGAAATGTTTATTGATACTATTAAAGCTGAATTCAATAGCTCCTGATATCCAGGTAATTTCTTATCTGTCAGAAAAACATATTGAAATGTTCTTTCTTTTAAATGCTTGGAGTTAAATCATTGAAAAAAACCAGCAGCAACCTGTGGCTGGAGTGGGCAGAGGATGGTAGATGGGGAGCTGAGCAGAGAGCTTTTCTAGTGGTTTATACAAAATGCTTTAAGCTTTGCAGAGCTCTTGCATTTCATGAGTGCATACATGAAGTGATGGGTCCAGGCTATGCTGTCTTCTTGGAGTCTTCTACTCCTCTGTGGTAGGCGATGGGGATGGGAATGAATGTGGATTTAAGGAACAAAACCCAGGTTTTGGGTTTGTCTTTGCTCCTGTGCCCCAATCTAGCCAATGTTTGGGCTAAATCCTAGAGTGTGCTGCAAAGGCAGGGAAGCCCTCAGAGCAGGGCAGCAGTGCGTGGGGTCAGAATTCACAGGTGAGAGTAGCCTGTGCAGGTGGAAGAGAGGAAAAGGCAGGTTGGAAGTTGCTAGGTATGGATGACATCTACCCTGTGGATATGAAATGTTTTGTTCTGGGCCCTTCTCTTCATGATGCTCTCATGAGAGTACCTCTGAGCATGCAGGGCATCACAGGGGCTGGGAAAGACACAGCCCCACTGTAGAGATCAGGGTGTCATCACTGACGTGATGTTGTTCTTTGGGAACAAGAGAAAAAAGTTTTCCAAAAAAACCCCCATAAATAGAAAAATAAGAATTGATTTTTTGTGTGATTGGAATTTGAGACTGACTTTGAGACTATTTCATGGACCGCATGGGTCTAAAAGCTAGAGAAATGATAGCTAAGACTGCCTAATTCTCTCTCTGAAGACTGTATGCCTAATAGAATAAATCCATTAATCTTGTACTTCATTATGGAGCTGAAACTGAGGTCATCCCTGGATGGGTTATTTTAATCCTTTTTTTTATATGGTGCTTCTGTTTTTTAAATACTTCATTTTAAAAGGAGCCATCTGGTAAGAAATATTCTGTTTTATCAGAGCATTTTTGCACTCTGAAGAAATTAGTTTCTGTGTAAAAGGTGAAACTTTTTAGCTCCTCTTTCTCTCTTGAGGTATGTAAGATTATAGGTCTTGCATTTGAGTATATATTTGAAATTGATCAATATAAATTATTGATGGAGTAATTTCTTCTTATTTTTATTTTTACATAGTTAGTCAAAGATGAGTACTTCTTCTAGGACAGTACAAGAAAAAATTTGCTATGATGGAAAGGTATGTTTTCCCTCCTTGAAGTAAATGTGAGCGATGTGAGTAAATTCCTGTCACATACCAGGAACAGCTCTAGATATGCACAAATTTATTTATACTGAGATTTGTGTTTCTCATTACTTTGGATCCTTTAAGAAGCTACTTTGCATAGGCCAGAAACCAGTTCATTCCATTTCTGGGCTGACTGCAAACAAAACATACTCTTAAACATTCTTTACTATGCCTTTTGAGGCACTTTGCAAGGATGGAGAGCAGATACTGTAACTGCCACAACTCAGTGTTCAGAACCAAAAGCATTTCCAGGAGGCCATTTTTTGGTGGATAAAATCTAGTTGGGCTTCCTCTTAAATTCAGTCTGAACACTTAACTCTGCTACAAGATTTCTGTAGTCCCTAAACTATGGAAGGTAACCTAAACTTGCAGAGTAGGTTTAGATTGGATAGTAGGAAGAAATTCTTCCCTGTAAGGGTGGTGAGGCCCTGGCACAGGTTGCCCAGAGAAGCTGTGGATTCCCCTCCACTGAAAGTGTCCAAGGCCAGGCTGGATGGGGCTCTGAGCAACCTGGGATAGTGGAAGGTGTCCCTGCCCGTGATGGGGGGTTGAGTTTGGAACTAGATGGGCTTTAAGGTCACTTCCAACCCAAAGCAGTCTGTGATTCTGTGAAACTGCATCCATCAGGTATAAATCTCAACACAGATACTCTACACAGTGGTAGTGAGAGGGCCTTACCACATATATGTGTCTTCCTTGTTTTTTTTGTAAAGTAGCAGGAACCATTTGGGAAGCCAACAACGAAATTCTCTGCTGTCATCTCTTCTTTCATTGTATTTGTCGGTATGGAATCAAATAATCTTTTCTCCTTCCTACCCAGACAGTGATAAGAGCAAGCCTAAGCAACCCACCTGTTTCAAGGTTTGTGGAGTAAGGGATTTTTAATATGACAGGCAAGAAGATAGATGAGGCATTTTTCACAGTGGAAACAAATTTAAGTCACTAAATCACACACAGAGAGCTAGCATTCCTTTCTCTAGTGTTTCCAGAAATTCCTCATTGTCCTTGAAATGTGACCCTTGAATCTGATATCATGATTTCTCTTTCTTTGCAGAATTACATGAAGGATTTATATTCAACATGGTGAGCGAGACCATTCCTTGAGAACGTAGGCTCATTCTCCTAGATTTGCACAGGCTTGTTTTACTGGACCTGAGCCTTTTAAAACTGTGTCTCCAAGTCTGCTCTATGGAAGTGCATGTTCACTCCTCAGCTAATGGACAAAAAATAAGCCAGAAGGGGCATTCCTCCTTCAGCACTTATTGTGGGATGGAATGAACTGTCCTCAGAAATCTCTCACTTTCTATTATGGAAAGAGTGTAGAGAATGAGAGTAGAGACAATTTGGACTTTTGTGTGTTTATAGGAGAACCAAATGATCACAGATTTTGGATGTATGCAAATCCAAAAATCTTGTAAGCTGGCAATAGATGAACTACAAAGTTCAGAAGATTTTGTTTCCTATTAAAACGGGATTGTCTGCCTCAATGTTTAAAGCTTTTCTATGAGATTTAACTGAAGGAGTGCAACCAATTAGTTAAAGATTAGACTATGGACTAAACAGGGCTTAGGTCTTTTCCTCACTTCAGTGTTGTTTGTCTCCGTGCTAATTGCTTGTCCATATTTTGACTTCCTTCAGCATAAATAATGATGATAATGTATAAATCAAAATGATCTTCTGTAAAGTAATGCAGGAAGAATTATTGATAGCTGGACTATTTTTGGATTGAACTACTTTTGAGAAATAGGAATCAAAGACTTGTTTTCATAAGTCAAGTAGCTGAGCCTTTGATATCTGAATTGAAATATTTGTCTATATAACACATATCAGTAAAGCAATTTGTATCCAGTTTGTAGCTGAGAAACCAGAATATTTTATGGCTGATATAATTGATTTAGAAACTGATTTACCAGATTGTCCTGTGTACACTAGAGAGGAATGGGGCTGCTGGAGTGTGCCAGGGTGGGGGGAAGAATGGAGACTTATTCTTGGAAATGTTCCGATGTTTTGGAGAAGCATTTAGAGAAGCCACAGGAATGCCAGGATTAGGAGCCTGAATGCAGAGTAAAAGCTTAAGGAGATGGTGATAGATTTCTTAGTTCTCTTATTAAGATCACACACTGTGCTATATTTAGTACAGGTTACCATTGTTTCCAAAAGTTGCAGCCATATTTGAGAAGGGGCTGAATGAAAAGGGCTGTGAGATGAAACTAATTCTAAAAAAGAATATGAAGATTGGCTAATAACTTTAGTCTTATGAAAGAATAATATATATTTATAAGCTATATAAGATCCTAAATCCTATACCCAAATCTACATTTCTATCATGGTGTCATAAAGCCCATAAAAATTTTTGGTTGTCTACCATGAAAATACAGTGCTGATGCCTTTTGCTGATGCATTTTGCTGTGAAATGTGGTAGACTGAGGTCATGGAGACACTACCAGATCCTTCATCACTCTGCATCCAGACAAATAAAATGCAGAAATCAGTTTTCAAAGCCCAGATCTCTAAAATGTCATAAGGGTTTCTGAGTTTGAAAGCTTGAAATAGCAGCTCTTGGCAAAATGCCTTGTGCTGCACTGTTAACATTTTTTAGATGGCAGGAAAATGGCCACCTTGAGTAATGAGGATAACTTTGTGTTTTCTTCTTCCATTAGTCTGACAAAGTATGAAATTTGCCACTTAACCATAACTACCCCTTTAGATCTGTTGTTTCTTCCTGCAATTTATGTGGAATTCTGAATTACGAGATGCCCATTTAGATGAGAATTTTTGGCCTAAACCAGATGACAGAAATGTACCATAGGAAAGCACATATGTTACTAGAAAGTACAAACATAGTAGGTTTGGTCAGTGAGAAATTTGGTGATGTAAAAAAAATTATACTAAATATGTTGTTAGACAAAGTAAGACAAACTGGAAGGAAAAAACACCAAAATCTAGAGCAATTAAATAGCCTCTTTATAAACAAACAAACAAAAACCTCTTCATAACTATAATGGAGGAAAGCAAGGATATGTAGACAGAGCAGGTTTGGTGTCACAATATGTCTTGGGATCAGTGCTAAAGCTTAATTATGCACAGCTAATTTGGTGGTCAAGCCTAAAACAACTCAGGGGTTGTTAGAGATAAATTTGTGGATACATATGTGGCTCATGCCTCCCTTCCTAAAACTAGGAAACAATCAAAATAAAAATTTGTCAGATGTGTCCTGCAAATTTTTTGGAAGAGCTGGAAAAAATGACAAAAATATTTTGGTTGGCTGTTCAACTTCTGGACCTGTAACATAAAAAAAAATCTTATGGAATAAATTAGTGCAAGATTAGTCTGGCAGCCTTGAAAGAAAAGAGATCCTATTCAAAAAAAATTGACTTCAATTTGAAGTTGATTTTTGAGTTTCTAGGGAAATTGTCTTCATTTAATATGAATTAATCACCTAGGAATTAGTTGTCTTTAATTGTCTGTCTATAGCTGGTGGGAGAAAAATGACCATTTCCATAGAATGATAGACCTGTACTGTCCTTGACAGTTATTTTAGGATGGGCTGAATCATACACTAAAATAGTTATCCCTCTCTGCTGGCTATAGGCAGCTCTGATAAGTAGCCTAGACTTAACATGCTGGAGTTTTTGATGGCTCATGTGGATGAAGTGTGTCCTCCTGCAGTGACTCTAAGTCCATCTCTGCTCCAACACATCTGCTTTCAATAATCCAAAATAAAAAAAAAAATCTCCCCTTCTTAAGCATTCATATTAATTAGGTGTGAAAAATTACTTTTTGGATCAGTTCACTAGCACTTCAAGGTCGTTTAACCACCTCTGAATGACCTAAGACATATTAACCGTGATACAGCAAGTGGGAAGAAGGAAACAGAAGTACCACTTTTTGAATTATGAAAGAACAGCATGAACACAGTTCCTTTTCTTAGGGTTTAATATTTGCTTTTGTTCATCTCCTGAACTTGAAAATTTCATCAAACAATCTGTCATCACTTGTGTGGTGAACAGAGCCCTTCAGCAGGAACAGTAAAAGGAAGCCACCAGTAGCTGGTCCTGCTTGCAATTTAAAGCATATCATTCAATCCACTGACACGGGTAGGACTTCTGTCCATAGGCACTGAACACGTGTGTGTCTGTGAAAGGGCCTTTACTCTGTAATTACATGAATGTGAGTGACCCAGCAGAAAGCAGCCACATGCAGGTGGCCTGAATTTGAGCTGTGTGTCCTTTGCCTGGTCAGTGCAGAGAGCCTCGAAAAACAACTCAGGTCCATGTAAGGTCCTAAGCAGGAAGCCGCCTAGAGCTAATTAATAGGAAACACTCAGTAAAATAGTGAATTTGAAGTGGATTTCCAGCAATAAGGAGTTCTGACTGGGGACACGTTGAGAAGAGTGTTTCAGAAATAAATTGTGAAAAGAAAAGGTACTGGAGGTGTTCACCTACACTCAGTTCATTCTTGGATCCCAGAAAAGGGTGGGTTTAGTCCTGATACTTAATTCAAAGGAGTGATGCCAGCATCACAATGTGGAGAATCCTACTGATACCCCATATGTCTTCAAGTACTTCAGGTACTGAAAATATGTTTTGCAAATGCTTCATAAACCTGTGACAATGTGGTTCTGTTTTAGTGAAGTATTCCTAAGACATCATTGCAGCAAATAATAGTAGTTTAATAACCAATTCACTGAGGATGGGAGGAAGGTTGTGTGCTGCTCCTTTTCATGGTGTTTCCTGTGTCTGAAAACCATAAATCATAAAACATTTCAGCAAGATGGCTAAATGATTTTGCTTAACTTGAAGTTTGCTGAGCTTTTCGGTTTGCTAGGGGAGTCCTTAAAATGACATTCTATTTCTCTTACTTGGCAATTTAGCAGTGGTTTGTTCCTTAAAGGTTGTTAAAATCTTCTGGTAATGCTGCATTCCTTTTGTTGTAATCCTAAGATAACTAATTTTCTGGAAAAGGGTTTGCAATTCTCACAGAACCAGGAGGTACAGGCAAAATGAGTGCTTTGATTCAACATAGAATTCAGGATCTTTGGGTCACCCAAATGACCAGACCAACTCATCTAGTCCTCTGCCCAGAGTAGGGGTGATTTCATCTTTCTGTACAGATGCTTGTTGAACTTGTTCTTACAAATGCCTGGTGCTGAAAATTTTATCATGTGCTGATTTTTCCCAGGCAATCTAATTCAGTTGTGCTCTCTTAGAATGAGAAACTCGTTGTTAGTGTCTGACCTGAATCTCTCAGATATTGGTTTATCCCTATAGTTTATCCCACCTGGACATAAACAAACCAGATGATGCTCTTTGTTTGTTTGCTTTAACCCTGTTCTTTGTTTCACAAGATTGTCTCAATTCCTTTTTTGCATGTGACTTCTTGACTCCTTTTTGTCGAAAATCAGAGCACCTCTCCTATGAAAAGAGAGAGCTGGGGTTGTTCAGCCTGGAGAAGGCTCCAGGGGGATCTTAGAGCCCCTTCCAGTGCCTAAAGGGGCTCTGAGAGTACAGTAAAGGGGCTTTTGACAAGGGCATGTCACTTTAAAGAGTCACTTTAAAGGGGGAGTGGCTTTAAACTG